>CM031951.1:5734695-5797813 GCA_018749465.1 Paracanthobrama guichenoti | reverse complement strand
AAAAATCACAGCCCTATGTATATATAGTGGTCTGAACTTGTCCGCTCGCCTTTGGCTCAAAGCCTGCTGCTGAACTTCTGATTGTAGGGAAGCAAGCGAGATCAAATATTTAAACTCAAAACTTTGTCCAATTATTTCCCAGACGTGGTTTTGGTATTGAGGGCAAAGTTAACCTGCCGTGGTGTTCGCTATACACTGGAGACAACTCAGCAGATTTTAAGTGTTCGCCCCATTACAGCGACTTTCTTCAGGGTGACCATCCTCGATTGAGTTTCCCTCAGGACTTTGTAAAGCCAAAATATGACCACACCTCAGATTTGGTCCTTTTAGAAGGCTGAACAATCCCCAGAGCATAGTCACTGCCTTCTGCCAGTTACTCTCGTTAAAAAAATAAAAAACGTCTGCGCCAGACTGGAGTTACCGCAAGTTTTCAAAATCGAAGTGGATGTCAAGTCAAGTCAAACACGGTTTTAATGATAATTACATTTTAAACGATATTACTAGCCATCAGTACCAGTGTTTCCTACAGATTAGAAAGCAATTTCTTTACATAAGGAAAAATAAGTTAGCCTTTTTAGCATATTTGAAACTTTTCTTAGGTTAAATTCATTTGTTGTTTATATAGGCCCAAGCATCATTAAAAATATTAGGATGTACGTTAACATTTAAAAGTTTCACATTAAGAAATTAGTGTTTGATCATGCCTAAATATCTATTCAAATGCAAACCTAAAATAAGCGAGCATGATCTGCAATACTTTGAGCAACTAGACTAGATGGGCCTACATGTATTTATTAAAGCGTACTTCAGCGCTGGGAAGATGGTTGTGCATTTAAACTGGGTCATTTATGTAGTAGAAATGTGAAATTATTTTATTTGGTGCTGTCTCTAGACTGAGAAAAGACAGAAAATTTATTTTGGCTCATGGAAGACAGACAACAACTCCCAGAATGCACTTGCTTCGCTGCCCTACGAGACCACTCCCAAAGCCTCGGTTACTGGTTCACTGGATCACTTGCCCACCGCGCACCGCCCCCCACCGTCGTTGCCATTTTCATAGTAATAAAATAATTCACGGCGCGTGTTCAGATCATGCCTATGGAAGCTTAACTTTCATAGGAATTGTTGAAAAGTTGAAACGCTCCCTTTGCTCCGCTATGAATGCCTGAGCAGAGCAGCCGCATGATAACGCTCTGTGAGTGAGATCCCACCCCACGGGCGGGTTGTAAACATGCAGAACTAGCTCCTACTGGCTGTAGTGTCTTTAGCTTCTGGATAAAAATTCTCCGTGACACAAAATGATGATATTTGCATCATCTGAGGATTTTTTTCCAGAAATAAAACGATAATTCTTTCTGCCTCAGGGGATAAGGAGGGGAAAGTATGATAATTTGAATATACTACGGATTTCTACTGAAACAAAGCTTAATGCTAATCGCTGAAGTAACCCTTTAAAGAGCCATACAGGCACCTAGTGGTTAATAGCATTACAAATGAAACTTAATATTGTTCCAGCCACAAAATGACGGTCATTAGTGAACCATAATTGCACAGATAGTATTTAGTACCAAACGACATCCTCAATATAAAAACAATATTTATTAAAACATTTATTTAATAAAAAATAGTTAAGGTGTATGGTCACATTTGACCACCGATATTTGATACTGTAAATATCGTTGATGTAAAATAAACAATGCACTCTATGCTGTACTGTTTGTCAAATCGCTGCCAGTGCCTGTCTATCCGCTTAAGCCATTCAAATTGACAGCGCTGGTTTAGAAGAGAGCTCCATGAACCATGTGAACGCACGCACCGGCGCGAGATGAATGCATGTCGCAACTGTTTTTCAACGGCTCTGGCTTTAACTTATGCCACATTAAGTGCGCCAAAACGCTATTTGTTGTTTGAATTTTGCACTAAAGCTTAGGACTTTGTTTCATATCAAAAGCAGGTTTGGCTGTGTGTGTGTGTGTGTGTGTGTGTGTGTCGGAAGGAATGCAGCTGAACGAAATACGCTGCGTGTTTTAAAAAAAATGAATCGCGAAACACAATGTGGCGGCCGGAGTTGATTCTGTGGGGCAAGTCTATGTGTGGGAAACACTGAGTACATTTTATCGTGGTTCATCGTGAAATCTGTAATCGTCCCATCCCTATAATAGACAGGTTATGGACTCTCACAATTAGAATGTTTAATAAAATATTACAATTATCGCCCTTGTGTGGACAGAGCAGAAATGGAAACGAAGATGTGACACGTCTTACATTCTGCATGTAACCAGAGAAACGCTCAGCGGTTGAGGAAATGGCGTTCTTCACTCGCCGTAGAAGATCCTTCTTCACGTCTGGAGGGGAAATGTCTTTCTTAGCCAGCAGAAGAGCAAATCGCCTTCATATGGAAACAAGAGCAAAATGTCAACAAGTGTATAAACTGACCATTTTTAGTGAACTTTTAGGATTGTGTAAAATGAGCTGCTAATTTATGGGGAAAAGGCATACTTCAGAAGGGCGTTGACGGGGACCCTCTTCCATTGGATGCCCTGCTTCAACAGGTCGTTTGAGAACGAGGGCAGGCTGAAGAGCGACTGCAGTATGGCGTTCATATAACAGGTGTTCCCAAGATTGGAGAATCTAAAAGACAAATCAAACAACAGGAATGTCAAAAGCTAAAAACAGTCAGCTGGCCAATCAGAGCACACTAGGCTTTTCAGAAGGAGGGGCTTTGTAGCAATCAGCATTTCAGACAGACTGGGAAAAGAGGTGCTGCAATAATGTACAGTATGTGAATAAGGATCAACCGTGATTTGACAGAGACATCTGTTAAGCCCCTTTCACACAGAGACTCCAGAAAATACACTGATAATGTGTCCGTTTGATTTCGGTTCATTCACACTGCCAATGATTTTCTGGAACCTCTGTGTGCGTTTACACACATCCCGTAAAGATCACGTGACATGAGGACGTTGTCATTTCTTCGTTCCTTGAACAAAGCAAACAAGCTGCATTTAAAACCCCCGGGTCATCCCCCGCTACATCACTGCAACGACATCCCGTACGGCATTGGTCCTGCCTCTTCACACAGGGCGTGTTCCGGGACTGCTCCCAGCAATGTCACTAGGTACTCATCCCAGGATCGATCCCGGGACGTGTTTGTGTCCACACAGAAGGCAAATCTATGGCCATTTTCTGGGATCAACGCTCCGTGTGAAAGGGGCTTCAGTGAATCACAGACGCTCACCCTTGCAGCGGAGGCTGAGGCTGAGCCAGTGCGGATGGTCTTGGCTTATTCCAGCCACCATAGTCCAAAGTTGGGCGCACCTTCTTAAAGGGAGTTGAGTGATTGGGTAACATTAGGCTTCTTTTGGCAGATGGACATTGGCCTGTACTGCTGGGCCTGAAATGCAGATTTAGGGAGCACAGGGTCAGATCTCATACGATTCATAACATTCAGCAGGAAAGCCATGCACTGATTTCAGTCACAATCTGAGCAATCAAGTTAGACATAAGCCATGTAAAGACTTGTGGTTCAGTCACTGCTCTGATGAATTCAGCACAGGATTCAATAAACAAATTAATTAAAAAAGTCTTTAGTTTGATCTGTTTGTGAACTGAACTACACTCAGCAACTGAAGACAATGCACAGGCTCAGGCACTTTACCTGTCCAGAAACGAATGGGTCTGTGTGTAGTCTTTACTTCCTGTTCTGCTCCCATAAAAGGATGTTGGCTGAAGAGGAGCAGGCGTGTGTGGAGCTGAGGGAATAAAGCAATGAGCATGGGTGTCAAAGCCGAGGTGAAGCGGATACAGTAGATAAACCGTGAACGTGTAGTACTGACCAGATGATCTGTTCTCCTCGGACTGCTTGAGCTTCTCTTTGCAGCTGAGCAGGAACTTCCTGAGGCGTCTGTGATGGCCTTATTGTTGCTGAAAACCAAAGAAATCAAGTTTATTCTCAATTAGAGTACAAAAGGTTGAGATTTTTTATATTTTGGAAAAGTCACTCATGTTCACCAAGTCTGTATGTGATCAAAAATACAATAAAAACAGTGAAATAACAATTTAAGTAAATGTTCTCTGTGTGAATATATAGTAAAGTGTGATTTACTCCTGTGATCATCATTACTCCAGTCTTCAGTGTCACATGATCCTTCACTGATCATTCTCAGATAAAAAGGAAGCTCAAACAGCATTTATTTGAAATGACAAGGTTTTTCTTTGTAAGAACGTCTGTCACTTTTGCTCAATTTAATGCGGCCTCGCCAAATAAAAGGAATTCAAAAACGAACTTATGCCGGGCTCCGACTACTGGAGTTTTAGGGCAAATACTTGCATGGATTTACCCCTTCCAATAATCTAAAAACAAATCTTGTTCGATGTCAGACACATTATCTGGTAATTATCTTAAAACTGACGATCTGCTTGCGGACACATCGGGTGGCCTGACAATATCAAACATGATTATAACTATGACGTCGTCAGTACCGTCACAATAGCCAATGAGAGACGAGTAAACAAGCAACGGAGGTGAACAAGACAAGATTGGAAACGGCGAAAAACCTGCTGTATGGAACGGCAAAAACATGAGTGCCAGTATGTCAAACCTACAACAACCGTACAGACAGAGCTAGGGAGAAATCGCCTCAGTTTTGAGTGTACTGGGTGAGTAGGTACCTTTAAAAAGGTACACTATGTAACTTATTTATTTAAAATTAATGAATAGGGATGTGCCCAAAGCTGAATACAGAAAGCCACGGAACACAAATAATTTATTCTACGGAGACCCTAAAGAAGCGGTGGTGAATGTCGGTCCTGGAGAGCCACAGTCCTGCATAGTTTTGCTCCAGCCCTAATCAAACACACCCTGAAGGGTTACTAGGAAGCTACAGGCAGGCGAGTTTTATCAGGGCTGGAGCTGAACTCCGCAGGACTGAGGCTCTCGAGGACCGGCGCTCACCACCTCTGCCCTAAAGGGACATGGTATCAGTTGTAGGATTTCAGTATCACGTAAAAATAGTAAGCAGAGATGACTAACAGGACGGAGGAGGATTTGGACAGATCCTGAGAGTAAAAAGCGAGTGCGCATTCATAAGCAATTTCAATACCCCACATATTGATAGTGGCTCCTTGAAGTCTGCAAATTATCCCAATCATCATTAATCATAATTAGCCAATTATGTAATTGCGAGAGAACGCAAAAGCATTGAAATATAGCCTTAAGGCGCTCTGTAGAATGCGTCATTTCCTTTCCAAACATGGTGTTCAGCTTCAGGCAAATCCCTATTAACAATATTTAAGTAAATAATCCTTCCAAACATGTTTTTGTCTAACCCTGATTCACTATGGTAAGCACAAAATAAGTGTTTATATTTTAGACCTGATGGGACGGTTTTCACTGGAAATCGCGTACATGCGTCACCCGCCCGTGCGAGTCTCGACAGATCCGTAAACAGAGTAAAGGTGTCAAGTATAGGAGTGGCAGAGGTAACGTGAGAAAGGTTGACAGAGCCGCTAAATCTCCAACCTCCACCAGTTTTAAACAAACGGCCAACAGAGGACAGTCTGCTGGAGAAAAGAGGACGTGGCAGAGCTCGCAATAAAACAAGTATCAACATGGGGAGATGGAGAGAACTGAGGGATTTGAAATGTTGTAAAATTGACGCCAGAGATGGTGTTTTTATTACTCGAGTAAGGCGTTTTATTGAACAGATAAATTGCATATGTAGCTCTCTAACGGTTCACGGTGAAGCTCCGCGCTGGAGTTTATTCTCAAGGAAGTACCATGCTACAGTAACGCTCTTCAGCTAATCCGCTTCAGATCCTTTCCTCTAAACTGGTTATATCTCTTAAGACTAGTAGTGCATGTTATCCTTCTGCTCAAAACATTCATCCGCAGTCTCGCAGAGCCCAAGCACAACCAAAACAATGCTCTCCTGCAAAACGCATGCAGTCTAGCCACTACAGTGCATGTTTACGAATATCTTGTAGTGCGTGATGTGCTACGATTGTCAAATCTTGTAGTGTGTGCATGTTTGAGATTGAGAAGATTTTGTTAGGATTTAAAAACGCCTGTAGTCCGAGACCAGCTTTACGAACCCAAAAACTTCTGCACAGAGTCAAAATGAGCCAACTTCACACAAAGACGTGTACCTAGAAGAGTCGTTCTCTTTGGGATAGTCCTCTGTCAGATCACCATCAGAGCTCATCAGCCTCTTCCTCTTCTCACTCCTACAGGACGGCAGGTTCTTTTAGTTGGGGTCAAGGCTATTTGTATGCTTTTCAAATCAACAAAACTTCGTGAAACTAGAGACACTGTACCCAAATCTAAAAGGCATGGGTAAATTTGCACACCTGTTCTCGGAGAGCCCGTTGAGGCCCGGTGTGGACGTGACCCGGCTGGGACTCCCGAGGGGTTTTCGGGGCGTGCTGTCCTCTCTGCTGTCAAGACTGGGACGCCTCAAGTGGACTGAAAGAAATAACAGGTCAGTCAAACAACATTTAGAAGAGAGTTGAGCATTTGAGAGCGTGTGATGCTGTTCTACCTGTTTATCCGATGGAGAAAGGCCAGAGTCGTTCTGTGCTGCGCGGTTCCCAAGAACCAATCCAAAACTTGCACTCCCCTGGTTCGTCTTTAAAACTAAAAGGTCAAAAACGACAAACAGAAAAGTTAACACTACGCGAGAAAGAATGGACAGCCATGCGAAGGCTAGAAAACGACCGCCAGAGAAACGCACCTGCTGGTTTATCGAGCCTGACCTTTTCAAGGTATTCCTTCATTTTTTTGCAACCAACATGGTCAGTTTGTCCATCATGACAACACTCGAGTCTTTCAGAGTCAAAGTCACGCGGTTTGGGCCAGGCGCTGATACCACTAAACCTGCTTTACATTGTGATTCAGCTGTAATAAAATAAACAAAATGAGTTTAATAGCATTCAGAAAAACACACCACATGTCTGTGAGGAAAACCTTACAGTTGCTTCTTAACCCAAATGTCTAAGGCCTCTAAATGATGAACTCCGCTGATAAACCGGTCTCACTCAATCTCCTCCTTCGGTCTCTGACTCAATAAAACACTATCAGTCAGTCTTTGTGTAAGTGCGCCCTCCTTCACGTGTGTTTCTGCTGTCAAATCTGCTCTGATTTCATCACGTAAACGGGTTAGTAATATTTCAAGATCAACACTTACTGGACTGAAGCAGGTGCACTTGATTAGCCATCATTTATTAGAAATGGGTGGCCGATATATTGTGCATCCCTACTGTTATAAAGATCACTGATTTACAAAGCTTTGGGCTAATACCCGCCTGAGAGTTGCCACCATGAGTGATAATGCATTCCAGTGCTGGGACTTAGACAATTAATCAAAGTAATCAATTACATTGCTTTAAAGAAATTAATAGTTACACTAATTAGGGCTCCACAATTAATCGAATTTCTAATCGGGATTACGGATGCCACTGTTAAGCATACAGAATAATGTTTTTATTGTTTTATTTTTTTATGTAATAGAGTTCACACCGCCGCCGGCGAGCATCAATTCGCTCTGGCCTCCCTGCCAACGCCGCCGCAGAGGATTCGTGGACGCGCTGACGAAGATCAAATGCTTGGTCTTTTTAAACTATTTAAAGGGGCCGCTAAGCTAATGGTCATGTGATTGGCATGTGTGCTGACTGACCACAAGTAGGGTTTAAGTTCACCTCATAAATCATTCAAATGTGAAAGTAAAAAAAAAAAAAAAAAGAGAAAAAAAACAAACAAAGCAGATCGATGGAGAGAACTTAGTTACGTTTGCTAACGAAATAAACCAATTAAAAGCCAATTGTGTGGTGTGGCTTTTGTGTTCATGGATAAATGCTAGTCTAATGTCAACATGCAGTTTATATGAGACGTTTACTAGCTGTGGTCTTTAACATTAATTTGTGTGCAGCATACATTACAACAGCAGCATTAATGCAATTGGTCAAATCGGTGTTGTTTTGAGCAAATCAGCTGCATTCCTGCTGAAAAACAAGCGTTCTAGAGCGAAACCGCTGCCTATAAATAGTGTTGTGCTTCTTATCAAACCCGCCACAGCAATGATCCACCTCTCCTCCATCTTGCTCGGGAACTAATGTGCTCGGAACCAAAGTTTCCAGGACTCGTTCTCTGGGATCCTCTCAAGCGGAGCACTTCTACATTCCAATTGGTTGCCGCCGAAACGAGTCATAGCTCATTACCATAAAGTTGACCTGATTTCAACTCTCCTCGATGCCCAAATTGTCCAGGATGCTTCCCGCCGGAGCTCGCCGCCGGCTCCCATTGAAAATGAATGACTTCCGGTCACTCTGACGCCCTCGCTGCCGGTGGTGTGAAGAGGCGTATCATGACTACTTCAGAGTAGGGTCTAACACAGCACAATAGGAACTACCAGTGTACTGTGTACGCCGACTGATCGAACGCATGTGAAACAACAGCACCCGCCATTTTTATTTTAACTCCACAAACATGGAAAACAGTGATAGATGGACCGCCCTTTACGCTAAGGAGAAAACCCAACGCGACTTTGAGTGGAGCAAGCCAAACATGATTATGCATTTCTGCTCTGCTAGCGACACTGACGCTAATACTTTCATATATGGTTCACTTTCTTTGTATAACAGTTTAACAGTTCAACTGAGGAAAAGGGCATTCAGACCTCCTCTCCCGAGCATTCTTCTAGCAAATGTTCAATCCTTGGATAATAAGATGGACGATCTTAGAGCCAGGATAAGTTTTCAACGGGACATGAGAGACTGTAATATCTATTGTTTGTCTGAAACATGGCTCACGCCCGCGGTCCCGGACACAGCTGTGACGCCGTCGGAGAACTTCTCTGTTTTTCGGATGGACAGAACAGCCGAGGCCGGTAAATCCAAAGGCGGTGGAGTGTGTTTCATGATCAACAAGAAATGGTGCGATCCCAGGAACATCACCATTCTCTCGCGGTCCTGCTCACCTCATCTGGAACATTTAACAATCATCTGCCGCCCATTCTATCTGCCGAGGAGTTTTCTGCGGTTGTCGCGACCGCCGCTTACATCCCACCGCAGGCAGACACAGCGCTGGCTTTATCTGGCCTTCATGATGTTGCCAGCGGCGCCATAAACCAACATCCCGACGCGGCATTCATTGTCGCGGCGATTTTAACAAAGCAAACCTAAAGAAAGTCCTGCCAAACTTTCATCAGCACGCCTCCTGCCCCACACGAGGAGCAAACACACTGGATCACTGCTACTCTCCGCTTAAGAACGCCTATAAAGCGCGGTCACTTCCAGCGCTTGGCAAATCGGATCATGCCGCCATTTTCCTCACTCCCGAATACAAACAAAAGCTCCTCCAGGAACCCCGTGAGGCGGAAGTTAAGCGTTGGTCACCCCACTCAGAGACCGCGCCACAGGCAGCTCTGGGCGATGTGGATTGGGACATGTTCCGAGCGAGTTCAGCTGACGTAAGCGAAGTTCACAGACGTGGCGCTTTGCTTCATCAACACGCTTACAGAGCAAGCCACGCAAACAATAACAATAACGCCCTTCTCAAATCAGAAACCGTGGGTGGACAATTCAATCCGCTGCTGAAGTGAACGCGACGCACTGCTGCTTACAACGCCGGTCTCCATTCAGGGAATATGAACGAATACAGATCGCCCTGCTATGCTCTCAGACGAGCAGTTAAAGCCGCAAAACTCCGTTATAAAGACCGAGTGGAGTCTCATTTCCAACTCAACGACTCGCGGCGCATGTGGCAGGGTCTGAGGTCCATCTGCTCCTTTGGATCTAAATCCTCTGCAGAGGCAAGCGTTGATCCGTTGCTCGTGAACGAGTTAAACTCTTTCTATGCTCGCTTGACTGTAACCGCGTAACGCGACTCCGCCAAGTGGCGCGTTAGAGGAAATTACTCAGAGCAGCAACAATCACGTGATCTCTGTCTCGGAGGATGAAGTTCGGAGAGCACTCTGCCGTGTGGACGCCAGGAAAGCTGCTGGCCGGATGGTATTTCAGGTCGTGTTCTGCGGTCCTGTGCTGATCAGCTCACCGGGTTGTTTACATCTATCTTTAATGAGTCCTCGCTACATCTGTGGTCCCCACCTCCTTCAAAAAATCCACCATCATCCCTGTCCCTAAGAACAGTAAACCCTCTTGCCTAAATGACTATCGTCCAGTGGCTCTCACGTCTATAGTCATGAAGGTCTTTGAGAGACTCATTAAAAACACCATTTGCGCCTTCATTCCTGACACTTTGGACCCTCTTCAGTTTGCCTATCGTCCCAATAGATCGACTTAATAATAAGCCCTTATTATTGTACCATGCTTATTTTACCAATGTATAGTTGACATTTGAGGCTTAATGCTGTAGAAACGCAATAAGAGTTCTTCAGGAAGTGTGTTTTCAGCTCGTTTATTTTTATATTAAAATATGGCATGCAGTTGCTTCAAACAATGCTATAAAGCTACTCGAAACACTCAAATGTAAATTGTGATAAACAATTGCAATTACAAGGTAATAATCGACAATTATGATTTGTCCATTTAGCCATTTAGAGAAGAAAACGAACTTTCCTGTAGTGTTGTCAAAAACATCGATATTGAAATATCTGAAACGATACCAATGCTCCTTTCTACAGTATCGATACACCGATCAGCTCTCCTCTCCGACCGACAGCGAGTTGACACGCACCGCCTCCTCTCATTCACTCCGGTTAAATAGTGTTGGTGTGACGGGTCTGAATTTCGCGTGGGATTGCACATAACTCTACTCATTCCCGCAGATTCTGCGCTCACACACATACAGTAATAAAGCCGTCTCTGACATACAAGTGCAAAAATGAGCTCCTTTTCCAGCTTATTAATGGTCAAACACACTCAGAATCTGGGTGAGTATTAGCATTAACCCAGTCAGAACCGTTCAGGAAGAATGTGTAACAGGAACAGTGTTTCGGATGCATGTGTGCGTCAGGTCTTAAAGGGACAAAAAGTAAGGGTGTGAAGCTGCACTGGTCTCACGGTTCGGTTCCGATGATCATGCCATCGATTCAGTTCAATTCAATATCACGATGCACTGCATCCTCATGTATACAACTGTCAATCAATACAAGCAGACAGTTATATGAACCAAACCTTTAATTTGATCTGCTCAAAGAAAACACGCTTGTTGAATGCAAACAAAACTCAAGTCTGAGCACAGAAGACAACAGCAGCATTTAGCACAAATACACAACACACAAAGCCACTTCAGGAGGTGGTCTGGGCCGCATCACAGTCAAAACTGAAGTCTAAATGCATCTGGCTGCTGAAACCACACATGTAACAATGCTAAAATAAACGTGTGAGCGTGTTATGGGCTATGTGTCATGTTATAGCCAGATATGACTGAGCTACCGCAGCACGCATCGAGCACCTCTTCATTAAGCCAACGCACGAACTACCGCAAATTAAACCGACAGTAAAGTCGTAGGCGCTCAACACACAATCATCTTCATTAAACGTAAAGAAACTGAATGATCTGACCAGTGCTGTTGCCAGGCTCGCTCATATCGCAGTCTTTGTGAAATTAGCTGTTGATCAATAAAATGCAGCTCATATCTGCTGTTTTCGGTGACGTGAACTCCATTAAATCTGCATATAGTGCGGGAATTGAAGATCGGATTTATATCCGTTTTGGAGACACATTTATGCGCCCAAGTGTAAATGATTGATAAATCAGATGGCTTTGACGCACAGCGCATGCTCACCAGGTTGTTCATTAAAGCCGAAATGTGCCCAGATGGCATTTTTATGATTTACTAATTTACTTTATTTTTAATTACTCTCACTCGCGTCTCTTGCCTCCCTCAGCAAGTGTATGCTACCGCGACAAATCACGTCAGAAAAGAATCAGTACATTATAATCGGTTATGGTCTATAACTAACCCGATACCGAATCGTCCTCATCGAAGATATACATTTCGACACCCCTAGAATAAAGCCTCGTTTATACTTTCGTCTGGCTCCGCAGCACGATCCTCGTCCGTTTGGGGACGCGTTTATACTGTATAAACCATCAGGAAACATCGGCAAGAACAACAAACGTGACAATGGCTTACTTTAGTAAACTTGACCACAATACGAAAAGCCTTAAACAAGGCTTCAGATGGCACTGATGCCCCGGGAATAAAAGATAACGCCTCGCTAGAGCGGCCAGCCTCAGGAAGCGCCGTTCATTAGCTTTCCAGCAGTCAGGAGCTTGCACTACTGCTGTATTTTAATACCGCGGAGCATATTTTGCAAGTAACTTCGTCGCCCTTTCTGTTGAAATGGTCCCACACAGTAGGTCTACTCCTTTGATTCATTTTGTGAAAACGTGTGGCCCCATGAGTTAAATACAGCACATTTACGGCCCGTCATTATGAGCATCCCTAATGTATAGAGATGTTCCGATACCCTTTTTCCTTCCCAATACAGATTCTGATACCTGGGCTCAGGGTATCGGCCGATACAGAGTACTGATCCGATACATACAGTGAACTACTGTATTTATTACAGTACTTTTATCTGACATGCATGAGACAGTAATTTTTTTTTTTTTTGCGAAACACTTCAAATACAGCCACAAATCTAACACCGCAAACTGAAAAAGGTATTTTAGTTTTACAATATAACTGTATAAAAAAAATAAAGTAAATAAGCAACCATCTAGGCATAATTATTATTATTAGTAGAAACGTATTACTACATAGAAATGGTTCATGATATGACTGAGCATTCTCAAATGAAACGGGAAATGCTCATGAAGTGGCGGTTTATGCTCGTGTCCTCATATAGACACAGCGAGCGTCACGCGTGTGTGCGCGCGCTCACCCACGCATCTCCGCTCGTCATACACAGAGATGCAGAATTTGCAGGTAATAATTAAATAGTATTTCGCAGTTTAATATTCACAGACACATATACATACATATGCATATCTACGTGGCATTGATTCAACAAGGTGCTGAAAGCATTCTTTAGAAATGTTGGCCCATATTGATAGGATAGCATCTTGCAGTTGATGGAGATTTGTGGGATGCACATCCAGGGCACGAAGCTCCCGTTCCAGCACATCCCAAAGATGCTCTATTGGGTTGAGATCTGGTGACTGTGGGGGCCATTTTAGTACAGTGAACTCATTGTCATGTTCAAGAAACCAATTTGAAATGATTCGAGCTTTGTGACATGGTGCATTATCCTGCTGGAAGTAGCCATCAGAGAATGGGTACATGGTGGTCATAAAGGGATGGACATGGTCAGAAACAATGCTCAGGTAAGCCATGGCATTTAAACGATGCCCAATTGGCACTAAGGGGCCTAAAGTGTGCCAAGAAAACATCCCCCACACCATTACACCACCACCACCAGCCTGCACAGTGGTAACAAGGCATGATGGATCCATGTTCTCATTCTGTTTTAGCCAAATTCTGACTCTACCATCTGAATGTCTCAACAGAAATCGAGACTCATCAGACCAGGCAACATTTTTCCAGTCTTCAACTGTCTAATTTTGGTGAGCTTGTGCAAATTGTAGCCTCTTTTTCCTGTTTGTAGTGGAGATGAGTGGTACCCGGTGGGGTCTTCTGCTGTTGTAGCCCATCCGCCTCAAGGTTGTGTGTGTTGTGGCTTCACAAATGCTTTGCTGCATACCTCGGTTGTAACGAGTGGTTATTTCAGTCAAAGTTGCTCTTCTATCAGCTTGAATCAGTCGGCCCATTCTCCTCTGACCTCTAGCATCATCAAGGCATTTTCGCCCCCACAGGACTGCCGCATACTGGATGTTTTTCCCTTTTCACACCATTCTTTGTAAACCCTAGAAATGGTTGTGCGTGTAAATCCCAGTAACTGAGCAGATTGTGAAATACTCAGACCGGCCCGTCTGGCACCAACAACCATGCCACGCTCAAAATTGCTTAAATCCCCTTTCTTTCCCATTCTGACATTCAGTTTGGAGTTCAGGAGATTGTCTTGACCAGGACCACACCCCTAAATGCATTGAAGCAACTGCCATGTGATTGGTTGATTAGATAATTGCATTAATGAGAAACTGAACAGGTGTTCCTAATAATCCTTTAGGTGAGTGTATTTTATTAACACATTAAGCCTTTCATGTGTACGTTTAAAATATTCTAGCTTCCCCCCCAGAGTTTTTTTTAAGGCGACCGTTATTTTAGAACGTTCCTCTTATTGTTTCCATGGTGACGTCATGCTTGTCATGTGACTCACTGCAACCAAAAATAGCGCTGTATGACAGATGTATGCTTTTATTAGGTTTTTCCTTTTCTATTCAAAATATTGACAAACTTGCTCATTTACCATGTCATCAATCTAATAATTAATTCTCAAATACGTGTAAGTGAGTGTGTTTTGCCTTTATAAATGCTCTTGATCTATAACGCGAGATGGGCGCCGCCATGTTTGTTTGCGCTGCAGTTCAGAGAGTCCTGTCAGTCGGATTTACAGCACGTAAATTCATCAGTTTCTCCCAAACACATGCAAGTAAGTGACCGTGAACTGGGAGAAGAATAGAGTAAACGTTATAGTTGTGTATCTGATATGAATAAAACTCAAGATGTATTGCTGCTTCCATAGACACCCGTGTGCATTTCACCAACTCTAGATGTATTGTTTTACTAGTACATGTGTATTTAAAGGTTTTAAACCTAAAACAAACATTATGTGATTGAACACTGCACGATGTCTGTCAAGCGCTGAGCACTCTAAATCCCATATATCCCTGTACTCTCAGGGACACAGAAATAAAAATCCCACATGTGGGACCGCTCAGAAGGTTAATAGAGATAGGCACAAAATGACCAAATTTCTCCCGCTTGTTCGTGCCCCACTTGTCATGTCTATTCCCCACACTTTGAGAAACGCTGGGTTAGGCAAAGCTCGCAGTCATACCTAGGTCTTGTTTTCCTGCAGCTCAAGCAATAAGAGAACGCCAAGGTCATGGGTTCGATTCCCAGGGAAAGCAAGAACTGACAAAATGTAAAAATTTGTACCTTGAATGCAATGCAAGCCACTTTGGATAAAAGCGTCTGCCAAACGCGTAAATGTATGTTTAAGAAAATGGTATCGGATCGGTACATGGGCTCAAGTACTCGCCGATACCAAAGCCAGAATTTGATATTTCCGATCTAAAAGTTTATTTATTTATTTATCTATTTGACAGCGTATGCAGTGTTACTTTTCCAGGTATCGCATCGAAGTTAGAAATTCCAGTATCGTGACAACACCAACCCTGACAGGAAAGTAAAGGAAGAGAGATTTCCGCACCTGAAACATTCTGGGAGCACCGCCGCTGTTGAACTTCACCAGCAGGTTTATTTTGTTGTCCCTCTCGTGGATCTCGAAGACTCCCTCCCTCCATTTGGTGGTGCCCAGCTCGCCGCACCTGATGCGGATGCGGACCGCGCCGCCGCTGGTCAGCCTGGGCACTGCGACAGCCATGCGTGCGAGAGCGCTCAAACTCCGGCTCTGCCTGGACACAGACGCGGTCAATGATCTCCAGCAAAAGCCCTGACACAAAACAAACATGAGACGCAGACACGCACAAGATCGCAAGCGGCAGCGAAACGAGTTTCTTTTAAAGGTGCAGTGTGTGAATTGTAACAGCCCACCGCTCCCTTTCGAAGCTACGGTGGCGACACAGGACAAAGATGTGGTCGTCTGAGACAGCAGAGAGTGACTAGCGCTCTGTAGAGAAGTTTGTCCCTTTAGGGCCACTGTAGAAACATGACGGTGACTTCACTGTAAGGGACCCGCGGTGTGTGTAGATCAAACGGCTCATTCTAAGGTAATAAAAGCTTCATTGTGTAAGGCCTTTATACACCACTGAAAACATAGTCATGTATATTATATATTACACACTGCACCTTTAACACAAACACTATCTTGAACCTGCAAGTTACACATCAGATGTGGAGACAAGAAAGCTGAACACATGACAGTTAAAGGAACACGTTTAGCGAGATAAAACAACCAAATAACAAACCCACGCGTGACCTTATCAAGTGTAAATGTCATTTAAACAACCTGTCTGGAGTAACTACCATCCCAGTCATCTAACACTACCTCTCAGACGACTGGAGAGCGAAATAAACCTGCACTAAAGTCCTTTCCTGAACATCTTTAGACTCACCACGTGATTTAAACCAAACCCACTCGAGTCAAATCGCGGATTGACTGTAGGACGCCTTGAGCTCGACTATGGCAAACTTCTGACATTTAAAAGTTGGCGGACACAAGCCGAGCCTCCCCCTCGTCAGACCGGCTCATAACGAGCCCGAAGCCCGGCACGGTTAGAGAGGGCACAGCGAGGAAAGATGAAAGTAAACAAACGCAAGTCATCACGCAAGTCAACTTGACTAGCATCCCTAGAGAGCGCGCGCGCGCACTTCATGCATTCACGTTCCCGCCTTAAAATAAAGTAACACTCGGGTGTTTCGCTGTAACGAGTCTTTATTTTGCAGTATCCTCACATGTCGCTGTGAAATAACGACACGGGCTTCATCCACACGCGGCTAATTAACTAGCATTAGCTGCCCGGGCCGAGTGACAGGCTTGGTTCGGCTAACTGACCATTCTGATCAAAACCTGACCAAATTCGGCACACAAACCGCATATCGTTTACCTGCGGCAGGGTAATCCCTTAAAGAAAGCGTTGTGGAGTAAATATATCCTCTCCGTGTGTGCTCACTGTCAGCGTGTGAGTTTCGCCGGGTGTGATGATGTTATCGAGTCCCACGAGCAGCCGATGATGGCGGGAATGTGAAAATTTAGAGCGGAAATGGGAGGTGAGAAGAAGTGCGTGAACTCACGCGAGATTACGCGGGATTTCAGAAAACGATGAAAACCCGTTTTTTTATATTAAAATTCTTCTGTCAACTGTTGTGGGAAATATCAAATTACATAGGCACGAATAACAACATAAACATAATCCGAAAAAAACAAAACAAAAACATTATGCACCGTCAAACGGTTATTGGTTACGTCACCAGCGCCCCCTCTGATTGGCTGCGGAGGGAGCCACGCCATCAGCGGGGCGGAAGTTCAGCTTTATCCACGCAAGACGGTCTCTCTTCGCTTAGCATTTTAATATCCCAGTTCAGAGAAAGAGGGGAGATTCTTTAAAACTGCACAACGGTGAGTAGTTATATTAGACATCTATTGTAATAGAGTTAATAAGTTAGCACATTCTGGATATGAGCGTGGTTTTGCCCCTCACTTGTTCAGAAACTACGAGTTTAGCTCTAATGTTATGATGGTGTTTTGGAGAATTCATCATCTTCAGCCTACTAGTACTGTCATTATGTGCTTTAGTGATGAATAGTAAGTGGTGGTTATGCAGGTAAAGTGTTCTGAGAGTCATTGTGATCGAGGTGAGGAGCTGAAGGCCTCCTGCTGATGTGGCCTGTGATCAGAGTCCTTTAACAGCTAGAGATGTGTAACTAGTTGTGTTGACATGACCAGCAGTGACCTGTCATGGGATGTGTGTGCTGGGTTTTATGTCTGAAGTGGTTTACAGTCTTCTGGTTGCAGATATTATGTGTGTATGTATGTCAAATGGGATTATAGTACATGTTATTATGAAATTACACTACTGCATATAAAAATAGGGTATGCATGATATTGGTATTGCTATCAGCCGATATATGACAAGAAAATGTGTCCGATATATTAAAGCCGATAAATAATGTATTATTTCCTTCAGCTGAGACACTTCAGACATGCACTGTTCATCACGATGGGATTGAACCGCTTGAAATATGATTAGAATCACTTCAATAAAAGAAAATACAGTTCAGAGCGAGTCTGTCATATAGACTACATAAAGCTATAATGAGAACATTCATATTGTGTTTAGGACATGGCTTTAATGCTTGAGTTTGTAATCGGTGCTGAAAGCATGCTTTAGAAATGTTGGCCCATATTGATAGGATAGCATCTTGCAGTTGATGGAGATTTGTGGGATGCACATCCAGGGCACGAAGCTCCCGTTCCACCACATCCCAAAGATGCTCTATTGGGTTGAGATCTGGTGACTGTGGGGCCATTTTAGTACAGTGAACTCATTGTCATGTTCAAGAAACCAATTTGAAATGATTCGAGCTTTGTGACATGGTGCGTTATCCTGCTGGAAGTAGCCATCAGAGAATGGGTACATGGTGGTCATAAAGGGATGGACATGGTCAGAAACAATGCTCAGGTAGGCCGAGGCATTTAAACGATGCCCAATTGGCACTAAGGGGCCTAAAGTGTGGCAAGAAAACATCCCCCACACCATTACACCACCACCACCAGCCTGCACAGTGGTAACAAGGCATGATGGACCCATGTTCTCATTCTGTTTACGCCAAATTCTGACTCTACCATCTGAATGTCTCAACAGAAATTGAGACTCATCAGACCGGCAACATTTTTCCAGTCTTCAACTGTCCAATTTTGGTGAGCTTGTGCAAATTGTAGCCTCTTTTTCCTATTTGTAGTGGAGATGAGTGGTACCCGGTGGGGTCTTCTGCTGTTGTAGCCCATCCGTCTCAAGGTTGTGTGTGTTGTGGCTTCACAAATGCTTTGCTGCATACATCGGTTGTAACGAGTGGTTATTTCAGTCAAAGTTGCTCTTCTATCAGCTTGAATCAGTCAGCCCATTCTCCTCTGACCTCTAGCATCAACAAGGCATTTTCGCCCACAGGACTGCCGAATACTGGATGTTTTTCCCTTTTCACACCATTCTTTGTAAACCCTAGAAATGATTGTGCGTGAAAATCCCAGTAACTGAGCAGATTGTGAAATACTCAGACCGGCCCGTCTGGCACCAACAACCATGCCACACTCAAAATTGCTTAAATCACCTTTCTTTCCCATTCTGACATTCAGTTTGGAGCTCAGGAGATTGTCTTGACCAGGACCACACCCCTAAATGCATTGAAGCAACTGCCATGTGATTGGTTGATTAGATAATTGCATTAATGAGAAATTGAACAGGTGTTCCTAATAATCCTTTAGGTGAGTGTATATGATACAGCTTGCATTCTTAAGGTCAATCATATATTAATGTGGGGAAATCTGTTTAATCTGTTTAATTGTAGGAGCATCATTATGATCTGTTTCTCTTTGACAGGCATGTGATGTCCGCCGGTCAGCAGCGGATGTAGTGCTCGTCCCTCAGTCGCAGCGGCCATGACGGAGATTCCGGCTGAGCGCCGCCACGGGCCCTACATCAGCATGATCACCAACCGCACGATGAACCTGCTGATCCGCGCCGCCATGCTGTTTATGGTGGGCGTGTTTCTAGCGCTGGTGCTGAACCTGCTGCAGGTGCAGCGTAACGTCACCCTCTTCCCTCCGGACGTCATCAGCAGCATCTTCTCGTCCGCCTGGTGGGTTCCTCCCTGCTGTGGGACGGCCGCAGGTACACAAACACACAACACACTGACACGTGCTCAGTGAGGAAACATGGCTGTCAGCATTAGTGATGGTCTGAGCTGCCTCTGTCGACAGGCTAGGGGTGGACGATCTTTAAAACACAGCGTAGTCTTCACTGGATTAATTAAATATACATTGATTCTTATTAAAGCTACTAAAGTTATGCAGTGAGTGAATTATTTTTTTGTCTTTTGTGTAATATTAATGACAGACAGCAGTAAGGATTTACATTAGAGACCGAATTTACAGATCTAATACACACATCCAATTTCTTTCCCAACTGTTTATTCACTTAAGACAACGGACCGTGTGTAGATACTTGCCAAGGCAGCCATTTTGACATATTTTTGTCTATTTGACAGTTTTTTGGCTTTTGGCGCGTAGGTGAAACCCCAAGTATCGTTTGCTCGTCTGTGTCCGAGACTACATTTTTCGATAAGGTGACCAGATTTCTGAAATGGAAACCGGGGACATTTCCTATTTGAGTGGTCAAAAAATCACTAAAAATCTCATTTGTTATTATCTATTAGTTAAAAAACGGGGACAATATAGCCTAGAAATCTGGACGCACCTAGTGGCAGCAAATCTAATTTGCCATGAGTGTAGTCTAGCAACTCTCGGTAGACCTGCGAGCTGGAAAAACCAAACTCTGGCCAGGCCAATCATATCGTGTATAGAGTCGGTGGGCGGGCTTAACATAATGACGGCAGAGTTGCGACGGTTCCGCGTGCTACTTGAAAACAAAGAAGCCGGAGAACAGCGGTCTTTAGAATCGGCTTTGGTCGTGACTCTGGGAGACTTGGAGTTAAGCTTTTCTTTGAGAAAAGAACAAAGAACGGCACTGAAGTCATTCTTAAGAAAGGAAGATGTGTTCGGAGTTTTGCCGAACGGATACGGCGAAAGTTTAATCTATCATCTAGCTCCGCTTCACCTTCTCCGTTGCTCTGATTGGCTGTAGCGCTATCCTATTGTGCAGAGGGAATCTGAAAGACAACCGTGTATTATAGCCCTACCAATGGTGAGTTCCCAGACCCAACATCTTTATGTAGGTCTGGCTTGTCAAACTAGGGACAATATATTTTTTTGAATGTTTTATTTTTTATTTTTTAAATACAATTCACTGCACCCGCAAAAACAAAACAAAAAACACACACAAACAATGAAATCACAAGCCATTCAAAACAATATTAAAACACATTACAGAAATAAAACAACAAATATGATATGATGAATAAAACTATTTAACAAATATAATTTTATTTAATACTTTAATTTTCACAAGTTTATACTGTATAAATTACTTTTTTTTCTTTTTTTTTTACTTCAAATGTTTTGTTACATTTGTGCTTGAAAATGACTCTTACTATCTTTAATTGGGCTTGTTGTTTTCCATTTTAAGCATTTTTAAGTGTTAATACATTAAGTGTGTGTATTCTGCACATGTATTTGTTACAAGTGTAATTCTTTAGGTTTTTTTATAGTTCAGATGAGTGGTAATCACTGACTGCGGAACTTTTGGGGACAAAACGATCCCGCACCCTGTCGAGGCTCTGTTATAAAGCACATGCAAACAGTATTCCTGTAATTTAATGTGAATAGTTAGTCATGAAGTAGTAGAGTCAGCGTATCTCACAGCGCCATCTGCTGGTAAAAATAATCATTACACGATTGCTCCTATAACCAGCATTTATACACTCACCTAAAGGATTATTAGGAACACCATACTAATACTGTGTTTGACCCCCTTTCACCTTCAGAACTGCCTCAATTCTACGTGGCATTGATTCAACAAGGTGCTGAAAGCATTCTTTAGAAATGTTGGCCCATATTGATAGGATAGCATCTTGCAGTTGATGGAGATTTGTGGGATGCACATCCAGGGCACGAAGCTCCCGTTCCACCACATCCCAAAGATGCTCTATTGGGTTGAGATCTGGTGACTGTGGGGGTCATTTTAGTACAGTGAACTCATTGTCATGTTCAAGAAACCAATTTGAAATGATTAGAGCTTTGTGACATGGTGCGTTATCCTGTTGGAAGTAGCCATCAGAGAATGGGTACATGGTGGTCATAAAGGGATGGACATGGTCAGAAACAATGCTCAGGTAGGCCGTGGCATTTAAACAATGCCCAGTTGGCACTAAGGGGCCTAAAGTGTGCCAAGAAAACATCCCCCACACCATTACACCACCACCACCAGCCTGCACAGTGCTAACAAGGCATGATGGATCCATGTTCTCATTCTGTTTACGCCAAATTCTGACTCTACCATCTGAATGTCTCAACAGAAATCAAGACTCATCAGACCAGGCAACATTTTTCCAGTCCAATTTTGGTGAGCTCGTGCAAATTGTAGCCTCTTTTTCCTATTTGTAGTGGAGATGAGTGGTACCCGGTGGGGTCTTCTGCTGTTGTAGCCCATCCGCCTCAAGGTTGTGCGTGTTGTGGCTTCACAAATGCTTTGCTGCATACCTCGGTTGTAGCAGTGGTTATTTCAGTCAAAGTTGCTCTTCTATCAGCTTGAATCAGTCGGCCCATTCTCCTCTGACCTCTAGCATCAACAAGGCATTTTCGCCCACAGGACTGCCGCATACTGGATGTTTTTCCCTTTTCACACCATTCTTTGTAAACCCTAGAAATGGTTGTGCGTGAAAATCCCAGTAACTGAGCAGATTGTGAAATACTCAGACCGGCCCGTCTGGCACCAACAACCATGCCACGCTCAAAATTGCTTAAATTGCTTTCCCATTCTGACATTCAGTTTGGAGTTCAGGAAATTGTCTTGACCAGGACCACACCCCTAAATGCATTGAAGCAACTGCCATGTGATTGGTTGATTAGATAATTGCATTAATGAGAAATTGAACAGGTGTTCCTAATAATCCTTTAGGTGAGTGTATAACCAACAACCAGTATGTTGGGTTTTTTGCAATATCTGCGGGTTGTTTTGAACGAGCTGTAACACGAAGAAACGTTACATTGACTGATTCGACTGATTTGGATGTTAAGTTTAGGCTTTTAAAGAGGGGTGAAAGCACGCCGCTTTAAAGGAAAGGAAGGAACGGATGATCAATGATCATTTTATCTTGATTATCATGTTTTCATAATCGTTGGAAGCCAAAATCAAAACCAAATCTAAAAAGACATGATAGAGACATAATATAACTTAAAAGTGCACCATGTAACTTTTCCGTCTGCTTGAGGGCGCCAATTCAAAACAAAGGCGTAGTTTGATGCCACGTTTGAGCACAGAATCTTGGGACATGTGGTCTTCACCTCACAGCCGGTGGGAAAGAATCGGGATAGGACTCGGGCAGAGATCATGTTCATGGATGCGATTTATTAACGTTACTGAGTGTTGTGCAGCTGAGCGAGACCGCTGGAGCGATTGAACGCAACACGACCCGCGAGCAGCGGGACTTTTATTATGCCACAGTCGCCCTCACACGTTCAGGTTAAAATAATAATTGTCTCAAGATTTAGAAATAGCTGGAAACATTTGGGATATTGTAAGTACTCAACTGAGCAAAATATATAACACTGGCCCAGTGGTTTTGGATATTTTACTGAAAAAATGTTACATAGTGCACCTTTAACTAGTCAGCACAGCCATCTATAGCCAGCCATTGCTGTATTTTATTATTATTACGATGACCTAAAAGATCACAATCTCTATGATTCACTTGGAAGGTAGATTGTGGACATCTTCAGGATCGATCACAATATTGTCAGATCGCCCACCCCTAGGCTACAACAGGCTGTGTTTTCTAGAAATGAAACGCAAAAGATTTCTTACAGAATATACAAAAGATGTCCATTTCAAATAAATGCTGTTCTTTTGAACTTTTTATTCTTCCAAGTATCAGGGTTTCCACAGCAATATAAATCAGCACAACTGTTTTCAACATTAATAATAATCATAAATGTCTGTTGAGCTCAAATCCTCATGTGACACTGAAGACTAGAGTAATGATGATAAATTCAGCTTTGATCACAGGAATAAATTAGAGAACATTTATCTTAAATTATAACCATCACAAAACCTAACATCTAGCAGAGTTTTATCATTGGGAGAATATAAAATATACTTCAATGCCAATATAATTTACGCAATTATGGCAAACCTTTCACCCGTGGCAACAGTTTAACTGTGGGAAAAGAAAACCGCAGACCTGGCAACCCTACGGAGCCTCAAAAGGACAAAAAAATATGAGATGGGAGGGAAAATTATGTTTTGCGTTCCTCCGAGAAACTTTGCATTCGCTCGCAAAGAACACACAAGTTTTGCAAGCGAACGCAACATTTTTCAAGGGAACGCACATGATCTGCGAGCACTGAAATATATTTTTTCCTCCCATCTCATATTTTTTCCATCACTATGTCCCTTTAGGGGCTCCGTACAACCCTGAGCAGGATTCTCACGCACATAAACAAAGCTTTGCAGTGTGTGTCTGTGTGAGATCTATGATGTCACTCGGACATTGCATGAGCAGTTTGATTGAGTGTCACTCTTGTTTGTCCAGCGCTGATAGGTTTGCTGTACCCCTGTATGGACCGGCGTCTCGGGGAGCCCCATAACCTCAAGAGGGAGTGGTCTAATGTCATGCGCTGTGTGGCCGTCTTTGTGGGCATTAATCATGCCAGTGCTGTATCCTTCTCTCACAGCATCTCACTTCTTCTCTTTCTTGTCCTTCTGTCATTCTGTCGAGCTGTTCTTAAAGTCACATTGTAATGGAAGTTCGCCACAGATCTTACATCTGTGTGAAACGGATTATCGAAAAAGAAAAAAAGTGTAGGGCGGGAATTGGTTCAGTCTGTGAGCTGCTGATTGGATGGAGCCAGATCTGAATGCAAGCTTTTTAAAAAGGGGGCGGGGTTTAATATGACAAACACATTTTTCTGCACTGCCGATGACATTGATCTGATAATAAATGTGGCGGTTTTAATGTATTTGTAGACTAGACTGTAAGTTATCATCACTAGGATTTTTCCATTAGCTTTTGGATCATTGCAGAAAATAAACTTTAAAAAAATAAAATCTTATGATTCTTACATGGTTTGCTCATCGTGATAATTTTATCAAATGAACACAGCATTGAATCATAAATCCAATTACCAGAAGTGAAAAACTAAACGTAGTCTATAAACGAACTATAGCATCTCATGAATTCAATATCACCATCATTAAAGTTCCCTATTATTCTTTTTCAGATATAACCTTTCCTGTAGAGCTGTTTCTGAAGGTCTGAAAAGTTTCTAAGACCAAAGTGCAGATAAATCAGAGCAGAGTAGACCAATCACAACAGACTGGACCATCTGACCAATCAGAGCAGAGCAGACCAATCACAACAGACTGGACCATCTGACCAATCAGAGCAGAGCAGACCAATCACAACAGACTGGACCATCTGACCAATCGAGCAGAGCAGACCAATCACAACAGACTGGGCCATCTGACCAATCGAGCAGAGCAGACCAATCACAACAGACTGGGCCATCTGACCAATCAGAGCAGAGTAAACAATCACAACAAACTGGGCCATCTGACCAATCAGAGCAGAGCAGACCAATCACAACAGACTGGGCCATCTGACCAATCAGAGCAGAGCGGACCAATCACAACAGACTGGGCTATCTGACCAATCAGAGCAGAGTAAACAATCACAACAGACTGGGCCATCTGACCAATCAGAGCAGAGTAAACAATCACAACAAACTGGGCCATCTGACCAATCAGAGCAGAGCAGACCAATCACAACAGACTGGGCCATCTGACCAATCAGAGCAGAGCGGACCAATCACAACAGACTGGGCTATCTGACCAATCAGAGCAGAGTAAACAATCACAACAGACTGGGCCATCTGACCAATCAGAGCAGAGCGGACCAATCACAACAGACTGGGCCATCTGACCAATCAGAGCAGTGTAGACCAATCACAACAGACTGGGCTATCTGACCAATCAGAGCAGAGCGGACCAATCACAACAGACTGGGCCATCTGACCAATCAGAGCAGAGCGGACCAATCACAACAGACTGGATCATCTGACCAATCAGAGCAGAGCAGACCAATCACAACGGACTGGATCATCTGACCAATCAGAGCAGAGCGGACCAATCACAACGGACTGGACCATCTGACCAATCAGAGCAGAGCAGAGCAGACCAATCACAACAGACTGGACCATCTGACCAATCAGAGCAGAGCGGACCAATCACAACAGACTGGGCCATCTGACCAATCAGAGCAGAGCGGACCAATCACAACAGACTGGACCATCTGACCAATCAGAGCAGAGCGGACCAATCACAACAGACTGGGCCATCTGACCAATCAGAGCAGAGCGGACCAATCACAACAGACTGGGCCATCTGACCAATCAGAGCAGAGCGGACCAATCACAACAGACTGGGCCATCTGACCAATCAGAGCAGAGCGGACCAATCACAACAGACTGGGCCATCTGACCAATCAGAGCAGAGCGGACCAATCACAACAGACTGGGCCATCTGACCAATCAGAGCAGAGCGGACCAATCACAACAAACTGGGCCATCTGACCAATCAGAGCAGAGCGGACCAATCACAACAGACTGGGCCATCTGACCAATCAGAGCAGAGCGGACCAATCACAGCAGACTGGGCCATCTGACCAATCAGAGCAGAGCGGACCAATCACAGCAGACTGGGACATCTGACCAATCAGAGCAGAGCGGACCAATCACAACAGACTGGGCCATCTGACCAATCAGAGCAGAGCGGACCAATCACAACAGACTGGGCCATCTGACCAATCAGAGCAGAGCGGACCAATCACAACAGACTGGGCCATCTGACCAATCAGAGCAGAGCGGACCAATCACAACAGACTGGGCCATCTGACCAATCAGAGCAGAGCGGACCAATCACAACAAACTGGGCCATCTGACCAATCAGAGCAGAGCGGACCAATCACAACAGACTGGGCCATCTGACCAATCAGAGCAGAGCGGACCAATCACAGCAGACTGGGCCATCTGACCAATCAGAGCAGAGCGGACCAATCACAGCAGACTGGGACATCTGACCAATCAGAGCAGAGCGGACCAATCACAACAGACTGGACCATCTGACCAATCAGAGCAGAGCGGACCAATCACAGCAGACTGGGCCATCTAACCAATCAGAGCAGAGCAGAGCAGACCAATCACAACAGACTGGGCCATCTATAAAACAATATAATTTCGTTGCATTTAACCAAAAGCCTAACTTCAGGCTGATGAAACTGTAAGGGCTAAAATGCACCTTGTTTCCAGGTTTAAATGTGTCTCCCCTGTAGCTCTAATGATAGTGTACTTGTACAGACGGTTTTCTTTAACATTGTTGCCGGCAGAAGGTGGACTTTGCGAATAATGTGCAGCTGTCGCTGACGCTGGCGGCCCTGTCCGTCGGGCTGTGGTGGACATTTGACCGCTCTCGCAGCGGTTTTGGGCTGGGTGTTGTCATCGCCACACTCGCCACTCTCGCCACTCAGCTGCTGGTCTACAACGGAGTGTTTCAGTGAGTTTCAGTCACATAACAGAGTCATTACAGAAGTCATAACTACATTAACATCCACACACACAGACCATAACGCTCTGTTCATCATAAGAGTGTGCATCAGTGGTTTGATCATTCATGATTTGGTTTGATTTATTATGAAGTCGCAGCCTTTATAATCCTCTACAACTGTGTTGTGATTTTATTTTGTATAAGTGCAGCCTGAACACACGTGTGAAGATCTGCAGCTCACACTGGTTTTGTGCGTGCGTGCGTGCGTGTGTGTGTGTTTTTTTGAATATGTGCAGATACACGTCCCCTGACTTCCTGTACATTCGCTCCTGGCTGCCGTGCATCTTCTTCGCCGGAGTGATAACCGTTGGGAATATCGGACGACAGCTCGCTCTGGTAAACTCTTGCATGTTCACTAATGACCAAAACACTGACAGTAAAGGCACATGATAATGCTACAAAAGATTTCTGTTGCCAGTAAATGCTTTCTATTCATTAAAAACATGATGGTTTCCACAAAGATATGAAGCAGCACTGATAATAATCATAAATGTGTGTTGAGCATCAGATCCTCATCTGAGAATGATCAGTGAAGGGTCATGTGACACTGAAGACTGGAGGAATGATGATAAATTCAGCTTTGATCACAGGAATAAATCACACTTTACTATATATTCACACAGAGAACAGCTGATCTACATTAGATTAATATTTCTCTATTTTACTGTTTTTATTGCATTTATGAGCAAATAAATGCAGCCTGGGTGAGCAGAAGAGACTTCAGAAACATAAAAAATACAGACTCCAAACCTTTGAAATATAACTTTAACACAATATTCTAACACATTACTTTTAAAAGTAACTTTACTCATTTCTTTTTTGCAAGTGTTTAAAGGATTAGCTGGTTAGAGTTATATTAGAAATATCCTGGCTCTTCCAGGCTTTATGATGGCAGAGAATGGCTGTTTCTGTTTTAAAGCCCATAAAAGTGCATCCGTCCATCATAAAAGTGCATCTATCATCATAAAAGTGCATCTATCATCATAAAAGTGCATCCGTCCATCATAAAAGTGCATCCGTCCATCATAAAAGTGCATCATCATAAAAGTCCATCATCATAAAAGTGCATCCGTCCATCATAAAAAGTGCATCTATCCATCATAAAAGTGCATCTATCATCATAAAAGTGCATCTATCATCATAAAAGTGCATCCGTCCATCATAAAAGTGCATCCGTCCATCATAAAAGTGCATCCGTCCATCATAAAAGTGCATCCGTCCATCATAAAAGTGCATCCGTCCATCATAAAAGTGCATCTGTCCATCATAAAAGTGCATCTATCCATCATAAAAGTGCATCTGTCCATCATAAAAGTGCATCTGTCCATCATAAAAGTGCATCTATCCATCATAAAAGTGCATCTGTCCTTTTGACTTTTTTTTGACATCTGACTTTTATGGGCTTTAAAACAGAAACAGCCATTCTCTGCCATCATAAAGCCTGGAAGAGCCAGGATATTTCTAATATAACTCAGCTTGTGTTCGTCTGAGAGAAGAATGTCACACACACACCTGGCATCATGGGGTCATTTTCATTTTTGGGTGAGCTAACCCTTTAAATCAAGATTACACTGCAAAAATGCTTTTCTTATTTAGTATTTTTGTCTTGTTTCCAGTCTGAATATCTATACATTCTTAAATCAAGATGCATTTACCAGATAAACATTTCTGTTTAAAATCTTGTTCCTTCTTTCTGGCCCAAACTGAATTAAGATTATTTCTCTCAGCAAAACAAGCAAAATGATCTCTTGTTTTTTTCTTCTTCCCAGAAAACAAGAAAAACATCTTATGTCATTTTGCTCATCTAGTAAATACATCTTGATTTAAAGAATTTGTAGATATTTGCACTGGAAGCAAGACAAAACCTCTAAATAAGAAGAGTGTTTTCTGCAGTGTAATCCTCAGTTCAATTAGGACATTAGCTTTTATAAACGCGCCTTAAAGAAAAACATTACTGGTGTGCATCTTGAGACAAAACACTGACATTAAGATATGCCTTCAGTTAAAACATGCATTTTAGTCTGGGACTAGCCTGTGAATATTTCCTGATCTCTTAACATTATGGGTTGTTTTACTTCCTGTGCAGTGCATGAGTGTCAGCGACTGTTGTGGAGAAGAGACAATTTGAATTTAAACTGAATGTGCATTACTTTTGTTTTGTTTTTTTAAAGTGACTCAAATATTAATATGTACATTTATAAAGTAAGGCATTACTTTACTCGTTAAATCAAAAAAGTAATCTGATTACATAATGCGGGTTACTTGTAATGCATTTTGAGTCTATACGCTGAAGTTAATAATTCTTCACGTTATTTTTTTATTTTTACCAAAGCAATATATAAATGGCATATTTAAGAGCTGGTCCTCAGCACAGAACACGAGATCCAGGGGGTGAGGTTGGATCCAGATCCAACTCCTCCCACTTTAAACCTACCCGTCTCCGCCCCCTGGACCTCGTGTTCTGCGGTGAGGGGCTACTGAAATACAACTTATTTTGGAAGCTGTTAAATTTGTGAAATGGACTGTTTTTCCTGCGTCTGCTGCCTTTGAAACCGTATGCAGTGCGTTGATTTGCGTCTCTCTGTTTCCTGCAGTACGAGTACAAAGTCAGTCAGGAAAAGAACCATCAGGATTAAGGAGAATCCTCCCCACACACAGGAAAACCAGGAAAAAGGAGCAAGGCATGGCCCGGACCGAGCGATCCGCTTGCTGTGTTTGAGGATGGACAGTGTTATGATCCTCAGATGCTCCGGTTCTCCACGTGTGTGTAACGGGAATATATGACGTCTCGTACCGTCTGTGCCAGCGCTGAGATGCTACTGGCTGCAGTAAAGTGCCAAACGGACTCTGATTGGTCAAGACTGTCCTCCTCACGACTGCAGGGAGATGGACAATACATTGACTGAATATTTAGACACATTATTCAGATTCTGATGGAGTCCTCTGTGATCTGGATCTCAGTCATATGAGTATTACGACAGGGCATCTCATCTGTTACACATCACAGCACATCCATGGGCGGCTCGCTCCTGCGGTGTCTCACATCCAGCACTAGTGGGCGTCAGAGCATCACGTCAAACACCAGACATTGTGTTGGGAAGGGAATTAGTGTTCACTTTCATTACAACTGCAATACTTTGGTGTGATGTGTTCCTGGTAATAACCAAACATATCCTCAGTTCTGACTGAAAGACACATCCTTACATACAGAAATCACTTCCAATATTTCCAATTTTTGGCTTCAGAATAAAAATCAAGATGATTTTTTAAATGACATTCCATTGATTTATGACCTAAGCCTTAAAATAATAGACTGGAGCAGGCAGAACACCATCTGTGCACTGATTTTGGATTCATTAAGGGATACATATATAAAACATTTTGTATTATCTTACCACGTTTTTTTTTTTTTTCTTTCTTCCCGAGGACGTTTTATGAAATATTGAGTAGGATACAAAGTAAGTGGGATCAACATATTTTATTAAGTGTTACAAAGAACTTCCACAACTGAAATAATTGATTAGTTCATTGGTGAGCGCCAGAAACCGAGTCTGTCCGTTTGTATTTACCCACATTTACTGTTATTGAAGTGTTGGTATCTGCATCATTAAAACAGACTTTCTTTGAAAGTAATGTGTGTGTGTTTATGATTGGGTCACACACTCGACCAGAGGTCCCTGGCTCAAATTTCTGATTTTGTTAATATTTTGTCTGTAGAAAGAGAAACATAAAATAGTGATGAAAGCCAAAATATGAAGTAAACTGTTTTGTAGAGGAGGGTCAAAATGACAATTTTCAAATGAGTTTGGGAGCCAAATTACAGGGTGTAAAATGACTTTACAAAGATGGCAGCATCATTATTTTATTTTCACACAGAGATTGCGAGATCTATTAGTGAAATCTGTTGACTTTAGCAATCTTGGTTGCATTATACTCCAGTGGTGACCGTTCAAAAATGGGGGGGAAAAGCACTTCTTGTGTATTTTTGCATGCCTGTAACTCAAGAAGTATTAAAGATTTCTTAGTATCCTTTTAGATTCTGGTTCTTAACAAACTTTTCGTTTAGTTTCTCCATTTTAAAGGCCCTCGATGGCTCAATCCCAGAGATATTGAGATCCTAATGTGGCTCCATGAGTAAACTGGTAAATTGTAGACATTTTCAGTGGTCAAAAACCAAATGTGGGTCACTTTGCATACAGCTGATTTTGTTTTTAAAGAGGAATATCTGAAGAACAAATAATGTTGAAACTAGAAATGTATCTTGTGTTTTTCTAGCAGCTCCATAAATGCCATAAATATTCCTTTTCTAAAGTTTGAATGCCTGTAACTCAAAACGTATTCAAGATATCTTAATATCCTTTTAGATTCTCATTCTTAATTCACTTTTCTTTCGTAATCTTTATTTTCAAGACCCTATATAGTTCAGTCCCATAGATAGCGGGATCTCAAAACAGCTCCGTGTTCAAATTGTTGAATTTTACCCATTTTCATTGGCCAATAACCAAACTTTTTAAACCGCTAGAGATGTATATTGTTTCCCTCAATCAAAACAATTGAATACAACACCTCTCAAACATTTTTCTGAAGTTTACATGGTGTTCATATCATTTTAGATTCTTCTCATTTTAAGGCACTATATGGTTCATTCTCAGATATAGGGATGTTTTATGCAATTATTTTGATCACTGTTTATGTTTGTCTTTGTACAGAAAAAAATATTAAATCAAACATTTGAACCAGAGAAGTTTCTGAAATTTGGTGGATTTGACACGGAATGACCCAATAATAACGTGTGTTTTCACTATTTTTCTTTTGCTTTCTGAGGCTTTTCTTCTACGACCAGTGACTGTGTTTAACCCCGCAGTCTCAGCTCTTGCTGTAAAGTGAGGTCACCGCTTTAATTGACACTTTATCTCTATCGGTAGGGTCTGTGGCAGTGTGCATAGAGTACCACACTTGTTTTGATGAATAATGACTTCAGTCACCAGTACTAAAGAAAAAAAATACTTTTTAATGTAAAAGTACATGATTTGTGTAAGGTTTAGGGTTTAAGGGGATAGAGAATATTAGCTCAGTATAAAATGGAAAGTCCAACAGAAAAAAGTGTGTGTGTGTGTAGATGTGGAGGGTGATGTTCTGCATCACTGGCTCCTCATATCTCAGTAACACTGACTGCTGTAATCCCAGTTTAATGGATTTAACCATGTCCGTCTGTGTGTGGTCCCACACCACCAGTGATCAGGACTCTCCACGGACAGTTATCTGGCAAATATATGGCTGCTGCCTCACACACACACACACACACACACACACACACACACAGTCACAGTCCGCTCGCTCTGTAAAGGTTAATGCAGAAGATCTGCGTCGAGCTCTGAGTTAATCCATTCTTCTCAGTTCCAGAGTGTGAACCAGTGCACTGACTCACAGCTGTTTGCCATTCATCTCTCCTCATGACTTCTGAATTCCTTCTAACTAGATTTTCGTTTTCAGTTTTTCACCAGTTTGAACTGAATGATGAATGGATGAATTATTTTGTGCTATAAGAATGCATTTGTCAAGATGTTTGGACTGTGGCTTTTGCAGCCAATTTTTTTCTCTCTCAGGGTGGGTTTAATCTTAAAGCATTAGTTCAGATCAGTCAAGCTCATGTCATCCAAACCCATAAGATTCTGTTCATCAAAACACAAACGAAGATATTCTTAATATTCTGTTAGAATTTTCCATCCATTGAAAATCCATGCAACCAAAGACTAAGTTTAGCGGTTGAGACATGATGAACAGATTTAATTCAGACTTTAATTCATATATAAACATTGATCTCTTATCATTTTCTATCCATTGAAAACACAACCAAAATGTTGATGCCTCAAAAGTATAAAAAGACATCATAAAAGCAATCCATATGAACAAAGCGGTTTAATCCAAGTCTTCTGAACAGATTTTTAAGTCACCAAATCAACATTGACGATTCTTGTTTTTTAATGCAATATTAATAGTAATATTTATTATAAATGATATATCAGTGCACATTGTTTTAAAAGGGTTATGAACTGAGAAATCAAAATTTCCTTGATCTTTTTGACATAAGTGGTCATCATACTATAATAATATCCTGTAATTTTCAGAACTGAAAACTTCCTTGTTAGTCCAAAAACAGCTTTTATTGTAACCAACACCAGAGAACGACTCGTTGCGGAATGAGCCTGTAATAGATGGTGAAAGACCGCCTCTGCAGAAGAAGATCAACGCCTACTTCATCATCGCAACTTTGGCCCCTCCCACTGGCGTGTTAGTGAGATGACGAGGAGAGAAGAGATACAGGATCACTGGACTAAAATAACATTCCCTTCCAAAGGATCTAATGCTAGGAACGTGCTTATTTATTTTCAACAATGTGAATGTCTCAGTCGAGCATCATTTATTTGTATTCGCTACATTTCACTGTGGATTCTTTGGGAAATCAGTCACAATTTCAGCGCAGGCTTTGCAAACAGACTTTTACCCTTGAGAGTAATGCCACAACATGTGAGTAACCGTTTTAATTCTAATGCCTGATCTGAGACCAGTGATTTCTGATATGATTCATGTACAGTCAGATGTTCATATCCATGTGTCAGTAAATCAACTTCATATTGTTTCTCTTAGTAGGATGAAAATAATCTTTGTTATTTAAACTGTGATTAAATTATATATAGAAAACGATCAAAGTCACTCCTTTGCAATCGCTGGAGCTGTCAATCAAACAGCTCGAGTTTATCAGTGACTGGGTTCTGGACTTGCGCCAAAACTCCCGTAAGAAATAAACGGATCTCTTATTTGCATTGTGTTTGCACTGTTAGTTATGATGAAAGATCACTGCATTCATGCGTGCAACATGTCTGTGATCGGCTACAATGCTCATCACTGCAACCTTTCATGCCACGATCTGAATATAATGCCACAGATCTAAATATAATGCCACAGATCTAAATATAATGCCATAGATCTGAATATAATGCCATAGATCTGAATATAATGCTATAGATCTGAATATAATGCCATAGATCTGAATATAATGCTATAGATCTGAATATAATGCCACAGATCTAAATATAATGCCACAGATCTAAATATAATGCCATAGATCTGAATATAATGCCATAGATCTGAATATAATGCCACAGATCTAAATATAATGCCATAGATCTGAATATAATGCTATAGATCTAAATATAATGCCATAGATCTGAAATATAATGCCACAGATCTAAATATAATGCCATAGATCTGAATATAATGCCATAGATCTGAATATAATGCTATAGACTGAATATAATGCCATAGATCTGAATATAATCCTATAGATCTGAATATAATGCATAGATCTGAATATAATGCCATAGATCTGAATATAATGCCACAGATCTAAATATAATGCCATAGATCTGAATATAATGCCATAGATCTGAATATAATGCTATAGATCTGAATATAATGCTATAGATCTGAATATAATGCCATAGATCTGAATATAATGCCACAGATCTAAATATAATGCCATAGATCTGAATATAATGCCATAGATCTGAATATAATGCTATAGATCTGAATATAATGCCATAGATCTGAATATAATGCCACAGATCTAAATATAATGCCATAGATCTGAATATAATGCCATAGATCTGAATATAATGCTATAGATCTGAATATAATGCCATAGATCTGAATATAATGCTATAGATCTGAATATAATGCTATAGATCTGAATATAATGCTATAGATCTGAATATAATGCCATAGATCTGAATATAATGCCATAGATCTGAATATAATGCTATAGATCTGAATATAATGCCATAGATCTGAATATAATGCTGAGATCTGAATATAATGCCATAGATCTGAATATAATGCCATAGATCTGAAATATAATGCTATAGATCTGAATATAATGCCATAGATCTGAATATAATGCTATAGATCTGAATATAATGCCATAGATCTGAATATAATGCCATAGATCTGAATATAATGCTATAGATCTGAATATAATGCCATAGATCTGAATATAATGCCATAGATCAGAATATAATGCCATTGATCTGAATATAATGCCATAGATCTGAATATAATGCCATAGATCTGAATATAATGCCATAGATCTGAATATAATGCCATAGATCTGAATATAATGCCATAGATCTGAATATAATGCCATAGATCTGAATATAATGCTATAGATCTGAATATAATGCCATAGATCTGAATATAATGCCATAGATCTGAATATAATGCCATAGATCTGAATATAATGCTATAGATCTGAATATAATGCTATAGATCTGAATATAATGCCATAGATCTGAATATAATGCCATAGATCTGAATATAATGCCATAGATCTGAATATAATGCCATAGATCTGAATATAATGCTATAGATCTGAATATAATGCCACAGATCTGAATATAATGCCATAGATCTGAATATAATGCCATAGATCTGAATATAATGCCATAGATCTGAATATAATGCCATAGATCTGAATATAATGCTATAGATCTGAATATAATGCCATAGATCTGAATATAATGCCATAGATCTGAATATAATGCTATAGATCTGAATATAATGCTATAGATCTGAATATAATGCCATAGATCTGAATATAATGCCATAGATCTGAATATAATGCTATAGATCTGAATATAATGCCATAGATCTGAATATAATGCCATAGATCTGAATATAATGCCTATAGATCTGAATATAATGCTATAGATCTGAATATAATGCCATAGATCTGAATATAATGCTATAGATCTGAATATAATGCCATAGATCTGAATATAATGCCATAGATCTGAATATAATGCCATAGATCTGAATATAATGATCTGAATATAATAGATCTGAATATATAGATCTGAATATAATGCCATAGATCTGAATATAATGCCATAGATCTGAATATAATGCCATAGATCTGAATATAATGCCATAGATCTGAATATAATGCCATAGATCTGAATATAATGCTATAGATCTGAATATAATGCCATAGATCTGAATATAATGCCATAGATCTGAATATAATGCTATAGATCTGAATATAATGCTATAGATCTGAATATAATGCCATAGATCTGAATATAATGCCATAGATCTGAATATAATGCCATAGATCTGAATATAATGCCATAGATCTGAATATAATGCTATAGATCTGAATATAATGCCATAGATCTGAATATAATGCCATAGATCTGAATATAATGCCATAGATCTGAATATAATGCCATAGATCTGAATATAATGCCATAGATCTGAATATAATGCCACAGATCTGAATATAATGCCATAGATCTGAATATAATGCCATAGATCTGAATATAATGCCATAGATCTGAATATAATGCCATAGATCTGAATATAATGCCACAGATCTGAATATAATGCCATAGATCTGAATATAATGCCATAGATCTGAATATAATGCTATAGATCTGAATATAATGCCATAGATCTGAATATAATGCCATAGATCTGAATATAATGCCATAGATCTGAATATAATGCCATAGATCTGAATATAATGCCATAGATCTGAATATAATGCCATGAGATCTGAATATAATGCCATAGATCTGAATATAATAATGCATAGATCTGAATATAATGCCATAGATCTGAATATAATGCCATAGATCTGAATATAATGCCATAGATCTGAATATAATGCATATAGATCTGAATATAATGCCATAGATCTGAATATAATGCCATAGATCTGAATATAATGCCATAGATCTGAATATAATGCCATAGATCAGAATATAATGCTATAGATCTGAATATAATGCCATAGATCTGAATATAATGCCATAGATCTGAATATAATGCCATAGATCTGAATATAATGCCATAGATCTGAATATAATGCCATAGATCTGAATATAATGCCATAGATCTGAATATAATGCCATAGATCTGAATATAATGCCATAGATCTGAATATAATGCCATAGATCTGAATATAATGCCATAGATCTGAATATAATGCCATAGATCTGAATATAATGCCATAGATCTGAATATAATGCCATAGATCTGAATATAATGCCATAGATCTGAATATAATGCCATAGATCTGAATATAATGCCATAGATCTGAATATAATGCCATAGATCTGAATATAATGCCATAGATCTGAATATAATGCCATAGATCTGAATATAATGCCATAGATCTGAATATAATGCCATAGATCTGAATATAATGCCATAGATCTGAATATAATGCCATAGATCTGAATATAATGCCATAGATCTGAATATAATGCCATAGATCTGAATATAATGCCATAGATCTGAATATAATGCTATAGATCTGAATATAATGCCATAGATCTGAATATAATGCCATAGATCTGAATATAATGCCATAGATCTGAATATAATGCCATAGATCTGAATATAATGCTATAGATCTGAATATAATGCCATAGATCTGAATATAATGCCATAGATCTGAATATAATGCCATAGATCTGAATATAATGCTATAGATCAAATATAATGCCATAGATCTGAATATAATGCCATAGATCTGAATATAATGCCATAGATCTGAATATAATGCCATAGATCTGAATATAATGCCATAGATCTGAATATAATGCCATAGATCTGAATATAATGCCATAGATCTGAATATAATGCATAGATCTGAATATAATGATCTGAATATAATGCCATAGATCTGAATATAATGCCATAGATCTGAATATAATGCCATAGATCTGAATATAATGCCATAGATCTGAATATAATGCCATAGATCTGAATATAATGCCATAGATCTGAATATAATGCCATAGATCTGAATATAATGCCATAGATCTGAATATAATGCCATAGATCTGAATATAATGCCATAGATCTGAATATAATGCTATAGATCTGAATATAATGCTATATCTGATAGATCTATAATCATAGATCAGAATATAATGCCATAGATCTGAATATAATGCCATAGATCTGAATATAATGCCATAGATCTGAATATAATGCCATAGATCTGAATATAATGCTATAGATCTGAATATAATGCCATAGATCTGAATATAATGCCATAGATCTGAATATAATGCCATAGATCTGAATATAATGCCATAGATCTGAATATAATGCCATAGATCTGAATATAATGCCATAGATCTGAATATAATGCCATAGATCTGAATATAATGCTATAGATCTGAATATAATGCCATAGATCTGAATATAATGCCATAGATCTGAATATAATGCCATAGATCTGAATATAATGCCATAGATCTGAATATAATGCCAGAGATCTGAATATAATGCCTGATCTGAATATAATAGATCTGAATATAATGCCATAGATCTGAATATAATGCCGTAGATCTGAATATAATGCTATAGATCTGAATATAATGCCATAGATCTGAATATAATGCTATAGATCTGAATATAATGCCATAGATCTGAATATAATAGATCAGAATATAATGCCATAGATCTGAATATAATGCCATAGATCTGAATATAATGCTATAGATCTGAATATAATGCCATAGATCTGAATATAATGCCATAGATCTGAATATAATGCCATAGATCTGAATATAATGCCATAGATCTGAATATAATGCCATAGATCTGAATATAATGCTATAGATCTGAATATAATGCCGTAGATCTGAATATAATGCCATAGATCTGAATATAATGCCATAGATCTGAATATAATGCCATAGATCTGAATATAATGCCATAGATCTGAATATAATGCCATAGATCTGAATATAATGATCTGAAATATAGATCTGAATATAATGCCATTGATCTGAATATAATGCCATGATCTGAATATAATGCCGTAGATCAGAATATAATGCCATAGATCTGAATATAATGCCATAGATCTGAATATAATGCCATAGATCTGAATATAATGCTATAGATCTGAATATAAATAGATCTGAATATAATGCCATAGATCTGAATATAATGCTATAGATCTGAATATAATGCCATAGATCTGAATAATGCCATGATCTGAATATAATGCCATGATCTGAATATAATGCTATAGATCTGAATATAATGCCATAGATCTGAATATAATGCCATAGATCTGAATATAATGCCATAGATCTGAATATAATGCCATAGATCTGAATATAATGCCATTGATCTGAATATAATGCCATAGATCTGAATATAATGCCATAGATCTGAATATAATGCCATTGATCTGAATATAATGCCTATAGATCTGAATATAATGCCATAGATCTGAATATAATGCCATGAGATCTGAATATAATGCCATAGATCTGAATATAATGCCATAGATCAGAATATAATGCCATTGATCTGAATATAATGCCATAGATCAGAATATAATGCCATAGATCTGAATATAATGCTATAGATCTGAATATAATGCCATAGATCTGAATATAATGCTATAGATCTGAATATAATGCTATAGATCTGAATATAATGCTATAGATCTGAATATAATGCCATAGATCTGAATATAATGCCAGAGATCTGAATATAATGCTATAGATCTGAATATAATGCCATAGATCTGAATATAATGCCATAGATCTGAATATAATGCTATAGATCTGAATATAATGCTATAGATCTGAATATAATGCTATAGATCTGAATATAATGCCATAGATCTGAATATAATGCCATAGATCTGAATATAATGCCATTGATCTGAATATAATGCCATAGATCTGAATATAATGCCATAGATCTGAATATAATGCTATAGATCTGAATATAATGCCGTAGATCTGAATATAATGCCATAGATCTGAATATAATGCCATAGATCAGAATATAATGCTATAGATCTGAATATAATGCCGTAGATCAGAATATAATGCCATAGATCTGAATATAATGCCGTAGATCTGAATATAATGCCGTAGATCAGAATATAATGCCATTGATCTGAATATAATGCCATAGATCTGAATATAATGCCATAGATCTGAATATAATGCTATAGATCTGAATATAATGCCATAGATCTGAATATAATGCCATAGATCTGAATATAATGCCATAGATCTGAATATAATGCCATAGATCTGAATATAATGCCATAGATCTGAATATAATGCCATAGATCTGAATATAATGCTATAGATCTGAATATAATATAGATCTGAATATAATGCCATAGATCTGAATATAATGCCAATGATCTGAATATAATGCTATAGATCTGAATATAATGCCATAGATCTGAATATAATGCCATAGATCTGAATATAATGCCATAGATCTGAATATAATGCCATAGATCTGAATATAATGCCATAGATCTGAATATAATGCCATAGATCTGAATATAATGCCATGATCTGAATATAATGCCATAGATCTGAATATAATGCCATTGATCTGAATATAATGCCATAGATCTGAATATAATGCCATGATCTGAATATAATGCCATAGATCTGAATATAATGCCATGATCTGAATATAATGCCATAGATCTGAATATAATGCCATAGATCTGAATATAATGCCGTAGATCAGAATATAATGCCATTGATCTGAATATAATGCCATAGATCTGAATATAATGCCATAGATCTGAATATAATGCCATTGATCTGAATATAATGCCATAGATCTGAATATAATGCCATAGATCTGAATATAATGCCATTGATCTGAATATAATGCTATAGATCTGAATATAATGCCGTAGATCTGAATATAATGCCGTAGATCAGAATATAATGCCATTGATCTGAATATAATGCCATAGATCAGAATATAATGCCATTGATCTGAATATAATGCCATGATCTGAATATAATGCCGTAGATCAGAATATAATGCTATAGATCTGAATATAATGCCATAGATCTGAATATAATGCTATAGATCTGAATATAATGCCATAGATCTGAATATAATGCCATAGATCTGAATATAATGCCATAGATCTGAATATAATGCCATAGATCTGAATATAATGCCATAGATCTGAATATAATGCCGTAGATCAGAATATAATGCTATAGATCTGAATATAATGCCATAGATCTGAATATAATGCTATAGATCTGAATATAATGCCATAGATCTGAATATAATGCCATAGATCTGAATATAATGCCATAGATCTGAATATAATGCTATAGATCTGAATATAATGCCGTAGATCAGAATATAATGCTATAGATCTGAATATAATGCCGTAGATCTGAATATAATGCCATAGATCTGAATATAATGCCATAGATCTGAATATAATGCCATAGATCTGAATATAATGCCATGATCTGAATATAATGCCATAGATCTGAATATAATGCCATAGATCAGAATATAATGCTATAGATCTGAATATAATGCCGTAGATCTGAATATAATGCCATAGATCTGAATATAATGCCGTAGATCTGAATATAATGCCATAGATCTGAATATAATGCCATAGATAGATCTGAATATAATGCCATTGATCTGAATATAATGCCATAGATCTGAATATAATGCTATAGATCTGAATATAATGCCGTAGATCTGAATATAATGCCATAGATCTGAATATAATGCCATAGATCTGAATATAATGCCGTAGATCTGAATATAATGCCATAGATCTGAATATAATGCTATAGATCTGAATATAATGCCGTAGATCTGAATATAATGCCGTAGATCTGAATATAATGCCATGATCTGAATATAATGCCGTAGATCTGAATATAATGCCATAGATCTGAATATAATGCCATAGATCTGAATATAATGCCATAGATCTGAATATAATGCCATAGATCTGAATATAATGCCATGATCTGAATATAATGCCATAGATCTGAATATAATGCTATAGATCTGAATATAATGCCATAGATCTGAATATAATGCCATAGATCAGAATATAATGCTATAGATCTGAATATAATGCCATAGATCTGAATATAATGCCATAGATCTGAATATAATGCCATAGATCTGAATATAATGCCATAGATCTGAATATAATGCCATAGATCTGAATATAATAATGATCTGATATAATGCCATAGATCTGAATATAATGCCATAGATCTGAATATAATGCCATAGATCTGAATATAATGCCATAGATCTGAATATAATGCCATAGATCAGAATATAATGCCATAGATCATGCTATAGATCTGAATATAATGCCATAGATCTGAATATAATGCCATAGATCTGAATATAATGCCATAGATCTGAATATAATGCCATAGATCTGAATATAATGCCATAGATCTGAATATAATGCCATAGATCTGAATATAATGCCATAGATCTGAATATAATGCCATAGATCTGAATATAATGCCATAGATCTGAATATAATGCCATAGATCTGAATATAATGCCATAGATCTGAATATAATGAGATCTGAATATAATGCCATAGATCTGAATATAATGCCATAGATCAGAATATAATGCCATAGATCTGAATATAGATCTGAATATAATGCTAGATCTGAATATAATGCATAGATCTGAATATAATGCCATAGATCTGAATATAATGCCATAGATCTGAATATAATGCCATAGATCTGAATATAATGCCATAGATCTGAATATAATGCCATAGATCTGAATATAATGCCATAGATCTGAATATAATGCCATAGATCTGAATATAATGCCGTAGATCAGAATATAATGCCATAGATCTGAATATAATGCCATGAGATCTGAATATAATGCCATAGATCTGAATATAATGCTATAGATCTGAATATAATGCCATAGATCTGAATATAATGCTATAGATCTGAATATAATGCCATAGATCTGAATATAATGCCATAGATCTGAATATAATGCCATAGATCTGAATATAATGCCATAGATCTGAATATAATGCCATAGATCTGAATATAATGCCATAGATCTGAATATAATGCCATAGATCTGAATATAATGCCATAGATCTGAATATAATGCCATAGATCTGAATATAATGCTATAGATCTGAATATAATGCCATAGATCTGAATATAATGCCATAGATCTGAATATAATAATGATCTGAATAGATAGATGAATATAATGCCATAGATCTGAATATAATGCCATAGAATATAATGCCATAGATCTGAATATAATGCCATAGATCTGAATATAATGCCATAGATCTGAATATAATGCCATAGATCTGAATATAATGCCATAGATCTGAATATAATGCCATAGATCTGAATATAATGCCATAGATCTGAATATAATGCCATAGATCTGAATATAATGCCATAGATCTGAATATAATGCCATAGATCTGAATATAATGCCATGATCTGAATATAATGCCATAGATCTGAATATAATGCCATAGATCTGAATATAATGCCATAGATCTGAATATAATGCCATAGATCTGAATATAATGCATAGATCTGAATATATGATCTGAATATAATGCCATAGATCTGAATATAATGCCATAGATCTGAATATAATGCCATAGATCTGAATATAATGCTATAGATCTGAATATAATGCCATAGATCTGAATATAATGCCATAGATCTGAATATAATGCCATAGATCTGAATATAATGCCATAGATCTGAATATAATGCCATAGATCTGAATATAATGCCATAGATCTGAATATAATGCCATAGATCTGAATATAATGCCATAGATCTGAATATAATGCCATAGATCTGAATATAATGCCATAGATCTGAATATAATGCCATAGATCTGAATATAATGCCATAGATCTGAATATAATGCTATAGATCTGAATATAATGCCATAGATCTGAATATAATGCCATAGATCTGAATATAATGCCATAGATCTGAATATAATGCCATAGATCTGAATATAATGCCATAGATCTGAATATAATGCCATATAGATCAGAATATAATGCCATTGATCTGAATATAATGCCATAGATCTGAATATAATGCCATAGATCTGAATATAATGCCATAGATCTGAATATAATGCCATAGATCTGAATATAATGCCATAGATCTGAATATAATGCCATAGATCTGAATATAATGCCATAGATCTGAATATAATGCCATAGATCTGAATATAATGCCATAGATCTGAATATAATGCCATAGATCTGAATATAATGCCATAGATCTGAATATAATGCTATAGATCTGAATATAATGCCATAGATCTGAATATAATGCCATAGATCTGAATATAATGCCATAGATCTGAATATAATGCCATAGATCTGAATATAATGCCATAGATCTGAATATAATGCCATAGATCTGAATATAATGCCATAGATCTGAATATAATGCCATGAGATCTGAATATAATGCCATAGATCTGAATATAATGCTATAGATCTGAATATAATGCCATGAGATCTGAATATAATGCCATAGATCTGAATATAATGCCATAGATCTGAATATAATGCCATAGATCTGAATATAATGCCATAGATCTGAATATAATGCCATAGATCTGAATATAATGCCATAGATCTGAATATAATGCCATAGATCTGAATATAATGCCATAGATCTGAATATAATGCCATAGATCTGAATATAATGCCATAGATCTGAATATAATGCCATAGATCTGAATATAATGCCATAGATCTGAATATAATGCCATAGATCTGAATATAATGCTATAGATCTGAATATAATGCCATAGATCTGAATATAATGCCATAGATCTGAATATAATGCCATAGATCTGAATATAATGCCATAGATCTGAATATAATGCCATAGATCTGAATATAATGCCATAGATCTGAATATAATGCCATAGATCTGAATATAATGCCATAGATCTGAATATAATGCCATAGATCTGAATATAATGCCATAGATCTGAATATAATGCCATAGATCTGAATATAATGCCATAGATCTGAATATAATGCCATAGATCTGAATATAATGCCATAGATCTGAATATAATGCCATAGATCTGAATATAATAGATCTGAATATAATGCCATAGATCTGAATATAATGCCATAGATCTGAATATAATGCCATAGATCTGAATATAATGCCATAGATCTGAATATAATGCCATAGATCTGAATATAATGCCATAGATCTGAATATAATGCCATAGATCTGAATATAATGCCATAGATCCATAGATCTGAATATAATGCCATAGATCTGAATATAATGCCATAGATCTGAATATAATGCCATAGATCTGAATATAATGCCATAGATCTGAATATAATGCCATAGATCTGAATATAATGCCATAGATCTGAATATAATATAGATCTGAATATAATGCCATAGATCTGAATATATAATGAATATAATGCCATAGATCTGAATATAATGCCATAGATCTGAATATAATGCCATAGATCTGAATATAATGCCATAGATCTGAATATAATGCTATAGATCTGAATATAATGCCATAGATCTGAATATAATGCCATAGATCTGAATATAATGCCATAGATCTGAATATAATGCCATGATCTGAATATAATGCCATAGATCTGAATATAATGCTATAGATCTGAATATAATGCCATGATCTGAAATATAATCTGAATATAATGCCATAGATCTGAATATAATGCCATAGATCTGAATATAATGCCATAGATCTGAATGCCATAGATCTGAATATAATGCCATAGATCTGAATATAATGCCATAGATCTGAATATAATGCCATAGATCTGAATATAATGCCATAGATCTGAATATAATGCCATAGATCTGAATATAATGCCATAGATCTGAATATAATGCCATAGATCTGATAATGCCATAGATCTGATATAATGCCATAGATCTGAATATAATGCCATAGATCTGAAATATAGAATGAATATAATGCCATAGATCTGAATATAATGCTATAGATCTGAATATAATGATCTGAATATAATGCCAGATCTGAATATAATGCCATAGATCTGAATATAATGCCATAGATCTGAATATAATGCCATAGATCTGAATATAATGCTATAGATCTGAATATAATGCCATAGATCTGAATGAATATAATGCCATAGATCTGAATATAATGCCATAGATCTGAATATAATAGATCTGAATATAGATCTGAATATAAATGATCTGAATATAATGCCATAGATCTGAATATAATGCATAGATCTGAATATAATAGATCTGAATATAATGCTATAGATCTGAATATAATGATCATAGATCTGAATATAATGCCATAGATCTGAATATAATGATATAGATCTGAATATAATGCCATAGATCTGAATATAATGCCATAGATCTGAATATAATGCCATAGATCTGAATATAATGCCATAGATCTGAATATAATGCCATAGATCTGAAATATAATGCCATAGATCTGAATATAATGCCATAGATCTGAATATAATGCCATAGATCTGAATATAATGCCATAGATCTGAATATAATGCTATAGATCTGAATATAATGCCATAGATCTGAATATAATGCCATAGATCTGAATATAATGCCATAGATCTGAATATAATGCCATAGATCTGAATATATAGATCTGAATATAATGCCATAGATCTGAATATAATGCCATAGATCTGAATATAATGCCATAGATCTGAATATAATGCCGTGAGATCATAATCTGAATATAATGCCATAGATCTGAATATAATGCCATAGATCTGAATATAATGCCATAGATCTGAATATAATGCCATAGATCTGAATATAATGCCATAGATCTGAATATAATGCTGAATAGATGCCATTGATCTGAATATAATGCCATAGATCTGAATATAATGCCATAGATCTGAATATAATGCCATAGATCTGAATATAATGCCATAGATCTGAATATAATGCCATAGATCTGAATATAATGCTATAGATCTGAATATAATGCCATAGATCTGAATATAATGCCATAGATCTGAATATAATGCCATAGATCTGAATATAATGCCATAGATCTGAATATAATGCCATAGATCTGAATATAATGCCATAGATCTGAATATAATGCCTATAGATCTGAATATAATGATCTGAATATAATGCCATAGATCTGAATATAATGCCATAGATCTGAATATAATGCCATAGATCTGAATATAATGCCATAGATCTGAATATAATGCCATAGATCTGAATATAATGCCATAGATCTGAATATAATGCCATAGATCTGAATATAATGCCATAGATCTGAATATAATGCCATAGATCTGAATATAATGCCATAGATCTGAATATAATGCCATAGATCTGAATATAATGCCATAGATCTGAATATAATGCCATAGATCTGAATATAATGCCATGAGATCTGAATATAATGCCATAGATCTGAATATAATGCCATAGATCTGAATATAATGCTATAGATCTGAATATAATGCCATAGATCTGAATATAATGCCATAGATCTGAATATAATGCCATAGATCTGAATATAATGCTATAGATCTGAATATAATGCCATAGATCTGAATATAATGCCATAGATCTGAATATAATGCCATAGATCTGAATATAATGCTGAATATAGATCTGAAATATAATGCCATAGATCTGAATATAATGCCATAGATCTGAATATAATGCCATAGATCTGAATATAATGCCATAGATCTGAATATAATGCCATAGATCTGAATATAATGCCATAGATCTGAATATAATGCCATAGATCTGAATATAATGCCATAGATCTGAATATAATGCCATAGATCTGAATATAATGCCATAGATCTGAATATAATGCCATAGATCTGAATATAATGCCATAGATCTGAATATAATGCCATAGATCTGAATATAATGCCATAGATCTGAATATAATGCCATAGATCTGAATATAATGCCATAGATCTGAATATAATGCCTATAGATCTGAATATAATGCCATAGATCTGAATATAATGCCATAGATCTGAATATAATGCCATAGATCTGAGATCAGAATATAATGCCATAGATCTGAATATAATGCCATAGATCTGAATATAATGCCATAGATCTGAATATAATGCCATAGATCTGAATATAATGCCATAGATCTGAATATAATGCCATAGATCTGAATATAATGCCATAGATCTGAATATAATGCCATAGATCTGAATATAATGCCATAGATCTGAATATAATGCCATAGATCAGAATATAATGCCATAGATCTGAATATAATGCCATAGATCTGAATATAATGCCATAGATCTGATCTGAATATAATGCCATAGATCTGAATATAATGCCATAGATCTGAATATAATGCCATAGATCTGAATATAATGCCATAGATCTGAATATAATGCCATAGATCTGAATATAATGCCATAGATCTGAATATAATGCCGTGATCAGAATATAATGCCATTGATCTGAATATAATGCCATAGATCTGAATATAATGCCATAGATCTGAATATAATGCCATAGATCTGAATATAATGCCATAGATCTGAATATAATGCCATAGATCTGAATATAATGCTATAGATCTGAATATAATGCCATAGATCTGAATATAATGCCATAGATCTGAATATAATGCCATAGATCTGAATATAATATAGATCAGAATATAATGCCATAGATCTGAATATAATGCCATAGATCTGAATATAATGCCATAGATCTGAATATAATGCCATAGATCTGAATATAATGCCATAGATCTGAATATATAATGAATATAATGCCATAGATCTGAATATAATGCCATAGATCTGAATATAATGCCATAGATCTGAATATAATGCCATAGATCTGAATATAATGCCATAGATCTGAATATAATGCCATAGATGAATATAATGATAGATCTGAATATAATGCCATAGATCTGAATGAATATAATGCCATTGATCTGAATATAATGCCATAGATCTGAATATAATGCCATAGATCTGAATATAATGCCATAGATCTGAATATAATGCTATAGATCTGAATATAATGCCATAGATCTGAATATAAATGATCTGAATATAATGCCATAGATCTGAATATAATGCCATAGATCTGAATATAATGCCATAGATCTGAATATAATGCCATAGATCTGAATATAATGCCATAGATCTGAATATAATGCCATAGATCTGAATATAATGCCATTGATCTGAATATAATGCCATAGATCTGAATATAATGCCATGATCTGAATATAATGCTATAGATCTGAATATAATGCCATAGATCTGAATATAATGCCATAGATCTGAATATAATGCCATAGATCTGAATATAATGCCATAGATCTGAATATAATGCCATAGATCTGAATATAATGCTATAGATCTGAATATAATGCCATAGATCTGAATATAATGCCATAGATCTGAATATAATGCCATAGATCTGAATATAATGCCATAGATCTGAATATAATGCCATAGATCTGAATATAATGCCATAGATCTGAATATAATGCCATAGATCTGAATATAATGATCTGAATATAATCTGAATATAATGCCGTAGATCTGAATATAATGCTATAGATCTGAATATAATGCCATAGATCTGAATATAATGCATAGATAGATCATAGAATATAATGCCATAGATCTGAATATAATGCCATAGATCTGAATATAATGCCATAGATCTGAATATAATGCCATAGATCTGAATATAATGCCATAGATCTGAATATAAATGATCTGAATATAATGCCATAGATCTGAATATAATGCCATAGATCTGAATATAATGCCATAGATCTGAATATAATGCCATAGATCTGAATATAATCAGAGAATATAATGCCATTAGATCTGAATATAATGCTATAGATCTGAATATAATGCCATAGATCTGAATATAATGCCATAGATCTGAATATAATGCCATGATCTGAATATAATGCCATAGATCTGAATATAATGCCATAGATCTGAATATAATGCCATGAAGATCTGAATATAATGCCATAGATCTGAATATAATGCCATAGATCTGAATATAATGCCATAGATCTGAATATAATGCCATAGATCTGAATATAATGCCATAGATCTGAATATAATGCCATAGATCTGAATATAATGCCATCTGATATAATAATATAGATCTGAATATAATGCCATAGATCTGAATATAATGCCATAGATCTGAATATAATGCCATAGATCTGAATATAATGCATAGATCTGAATATAATAGATCTGAATATAATGCCATAGATCTGAATATAATGCCATAGATCTGAATATAATGCCATAGATCTGAATATAATGCCATAGATCTGAATATAATGCCATAGATCTGAATATAATGCCATAGATCTGAATATAATGCCATAGATCTGAATATAATGCCATAGATCTGAATATAATGCCATAGATCTGAATATAATGCCATAGATCTGAATATAATGCCATAGATCTGAATATAATGCCATAGATCTGAATATAATGCCATAGATCTGAATATAATGCCATAGATCTGAATATAATGCCATAGATCTGAATATAATGCCATAGATCTGAATATAATGCCATAGATCTGAATATAATGCCATAGATCTGAATATAATGCCATAGATCTGAATAGATCTGAATATAATGCCATAGATCTGAATATAATGATCTGAATATAATGCATATAGATCTGAATATAATGCCGTAGATCTGAATATAATGCCATAGATCTGAATATAATGCCATAGATCTGAATATAATGCCATAGATCTGAATATAATGCCATAGATCTGAATATAATGCCATAGATCTGAATATAATGCCATAGATCTGAATATAATGCCATAGATCTGAATATAATGCCATAGATCTGAATATAATGCCATAGATCTGAATATAATGCCATAGATCTGAATATAATGCCATAGATCTGAATATAATGCCATAGATCTGAATATAATGCCATAGATCTGAATATAATGCCATAGATCTGAATATAATGCCATAGATCTGAATATAATGCCATAGATCTGAATATAATGCTATAGATCTGAATATAATGCCATAGATCTGAATATAATGCCATAGATCTGAATATAATGCCATAGATCTGAATATAAATAGATCTGAATATAATGCCATAGATCTGAATATAATGCCATAGATCTGAATATAATGCCATGATCTGAATATAATGCCATAGATCTGAATATAATGCCATAGATCTGAATATAATGCCATAGATCTGAATATAATGCCATAGATCTGAATATAATGCCATAGATCTGAATATAATGCCATAGATCTGAATATAATGAATATAATAGATCTGAATATAATGCCATAGATCTGAATATAATGCCATAGATCTGAATATAATGCCATAGATCTGAATATAATGCCATAGATCTGAATATAATGCCATAGATCTGAATATAATGCTATAGATCTGAATATAATGCCATAGATCTGAATATAATGCTGAATAGATCTGAATATAATGCCATAGATCTGAATATAATAATGATCCATAGATCTGAATATAATGCCATAGATCTGAATATAATGCCATGATCTGAATATAATGCCATAGATCTGAATATAATGCCATAGATCTGAATATAATGCTATAGATCTGAATATAATGCCATAGATCTGAATATAATGCCATAGATCTGAATATAATGCCATAGATCTGAATATAATGCCATAGATCTGAATATAATGCCATGATCTGAATATAATGCCTAGATCTGAATATAATGCCATAGATCTGAATATAATGCCATAGATCTGAATATAATGCCATAGATCTGAATATAATGCCATAGATCTGAATATAATGCTATAGATCTGAATATAATGCCATAGATGAATATAATCTGATCTGAATATAATGCCATAGATCTGAATATAATGCCATAGATCTGAATATAATGCCATAGATCTGAATATAATGCCATAGATCTGAATATAATGCCATAGATCTGAATATAATGCCATAGATCTGAATATAATGCCATAGATCTGAATATAATGCCATAGATCTGAATATAATGCCATAGATCTGAATATAATGCCATAGATCTGAATATAATGCTATAGATCTGAATATAATGCCATAGATCTGAATATAATGCCATAGATCTGAATATAATGCCATAGATCTGAATATAATGCTATAGATCTGAATATAATGCCATAGATCTGAATATAATGCCATAGAGAATATAATGCCATAGATCTGAATATAATGCCATTGATCTGAATATAATGCCATAGATCTGAATATAATGCCATAGATCTGAATATAATGCCATAGATCTGAATATAATGCCATAGATCTGAATATAATGCCATAGATCTGAATATAATGCCATAGATCTGAATATAATGCCATAGATCTGAATATAATGCCATAGATCTGAATATAATGCCATAGATCTGAATATAATGCCATAGATCTGAATATAATGCCATAGATCTGAATATAATGCCATAGATCTGAATATAATGCCATAGATCTGAATATAATGCCATAGATCTGAATATAATGCCATAGATCTGAATATAATGCCATAGATCTGAATATAATGCCATAGATCTGAATATAATGCCATAGATCTGAATATAATGCCATAGATCTGAATATAATGCCATAGATCTGAATATAATGCCATAGATCTGAATATAATGCCATAGATCTGAATATAATGCTATAGATCTGAATATAATGCCATAGATCTGAATATAATGCCATAGATCTGAATATAATGCCATTGATCTGAATATAATGCCATAGATCTGAATATAATGCCATAGATCTGAATATAATGCCATAGATCTGAATATAATGCCATAGATCTGAATATAATGCCTATAGATCTGAATATAATGCCATAGATCTGAATATAATGCTATAGATCTGAATATAATGCCATAGATCTGAATATAATGCCATAGATCTGAATATAATGCATAGATCTGAATATAATGAATATAATAGATCTGAATATAATGCCATAGATCTGAATATAATGCCATAGATCTGAATATAATGCCATAGATCTGAATATAATGCCATAGATCTGAATATAATGCCATAGATCTGAATATAATGCCATAGATCTGAATATAATGCCATAGATCTGATATATAATGCCATAGATCTGAATATAATGCCATAGATCTGAATATAATGCCATAGATCTGAATATAATGCCATAGATCTGAATATAATGCCATAGATCTGAATATAATGCCATAGATCTGAATATAATGCCATAGATCTGAATATAATGCCATAGATCTGAATATAATGCCATAGATCTGAATATAATGCTATAGATCTGAATATAATGCCATAGATCTGAATATAATGCCATAGATCTGAATATAATGCCATAGATCTGAATATAATGCCATAGATCTGAATATAATGCCATAGATCTGAATATAATGCCATAGATCTGAATATAATGCCATAGATCTGAATATAATGCCATAGATCTGAATATAATGCCATAGATCTGAATATAATGCCATAGATCTGAATATAATGCCATAGATCTGCCATAGATCTGAATATAATGCTATAGATCTGAATATAATGCCATAGATCTGAATATAATGCCATGATCTGAATATAATGCTATAGATCTGAATATAATGCCATAGATCTGAATATAATGCCATAGATCTGAATATAATGCCATAGATCTGAATATAATGCCATAGATCTGAATATAATGCCATAGATCTGAATATAATGCTATAGATCTGAATATAATGCCATGATCTGAATATAATGCCATAGATCTGAATATAATGCCATAGATCTGAATATAATGCCTATAGATCTGAATATAATGCCATAGATCTGAATATAATGCTATAGATCTGAATATAATGCCATAGATCTGAATATAATGCCATAGATCTGAATATAATGCCATAGATCTGAATATAATGCTATAGATCTGAATATAATGCTATAGATCTGAATATAATGCCATAGATCTGAATATAATGCCATAGATCTGAATATAATGCCATAGATCTGAATATAAATATAATGCCATAGATCTGAATATAATGCCATAGATCTGAATATAATGCTATAGATCTGAATATAATGCTATAGATCTGAATATAATGCCATGATCTGAATATAATGCCATAGATCTGAATATAATGCCATAGATCTGAATATAATGCCATAGATCTGAATATAATGCCATAGATCTGAATATAATGCCATAGATCTGAATATAATGCCATAGATCTGAATATAATGCCATAGATCTGAATATAATGCCATAGATCTGAATATAATGCCATAGATCTGAATATAATGCCATAGATCTGAATATAATGCCATAGATCTGAATATAATGCCATAGATCTGAATATAATGCCATAGATCTGAATATAATGCCATAGATCTGAATATATAATGATCTGAATATAATGCCATAGATCTGAATATAATGCCATAGATCTGAATATAATGCCATAGATCTGAATATAATATATGATCTGAATATAATGCCGTAGATCTGAATATAATGCTATAGATCTGAATATAATGCCATAGATCTGAATATAATGCCATAGATCTGAATATAATGCCATAGATCTGAATATAATGCTATAGATCTGAATATAATGCTATAGATCTGAATATAATGCCATAGATCTGAATATAATGCCATAGATCTGAATATAATGCCATAGATCTGAATATAATGCCATAGATCTGAATATAATGCCATAGATCTGAATATAATGCCATAGATCTGAATATAATGCCATAGATCTGAATATAATGCCATGATCTGAATATAATGCCATAGATCTGAATAGATGCCATAGATCTGAATATAATGCCATAGATCTGAATATAATGCCATAGACCTGAATATAATGCCATAGATCTGAATATAATGCCATGATCTGAATATAATGCCATAGATCTGAATATAATGCCATGATCTGAATATAATGCCATAGATCTGAATATAATGCCATAGATCTGAATATAATGCCATAGATCTGAATATAATGCCATAGATCTGAATATAATGCCATAGATCTGAATATAATGCCATAGATCTGAATATAATGCCATAGATCTGAATATAATGCCATGATCTGAATATAATGCCATAGATCTGAATATAATGCCATAGATCTGAATATAATGCCATAGATCTGAATATAATGCCATAGATCTGAATATAATGCCATAGATCTGAATATAATGCCATAGATCTGAATATAATGCCATAGATCTGAATATAATGCCATAGATCTGAATATAATGCCATAGATCTGAATATAATGCCATAGATCTGAATATAATGCTATAGATCTGAATATAATGCCATAGATCTGAATATAATGCCATAGATCTGAATATAATGCCATAGATCTGAATATAATGCCATAGATCTGAATATAATGCCATAGATCTGAATATAATGCCATAGATCTGAATATAATGCCATAGATCTGAATATAATGCCATAGATCTGAATATAATGCCATAGATCTGAATATAATGCCATAGATCTGAATATAATGCCATAGATCAGAATATAATGCCATAGATCTGAATATAATGCCATAGATCTGAATATAATGCCATAGATCTGAATATAATGCCATAGATCTGAATATAATGCCATAGAGATCTGAATATAATGCCATAGATCTGAATATAATGCCATAGATCTGAATATAATGCCATAGATCTGAATATAATGCCATAGATCTGAATATAATGCCATAGATCTGAATATAATGCCATAGATCTGAATATAATGCCATAGATCTGAATATAATGCCATAGATCTGAATATAATGCCATAGATCTGAATATAATGCCATAGATCTGAATATAATGCCATAGATCTGAATATAATGCCATAGATCTGAATATAATGCTATAGATCTGAATATAATGCCATAGATCTGAATATAATGCCATAGATCTGAATATAATGCCATAGATCTGAATATAATGCTATAGATCTGAATATAATGCCGTAGATCTGAATATAATAATGATCTGAATATAATGCCGTAGATCTGATGATCTGATCAGAATATAATGCCATAGATCTGAATATAATGCCATAGATCTGAATATAATGCTATAGATCTGAATATAATGCCATAGATCTGAATATAATGCCATAGATCTGAATATAATGCCGTAGATCTGAATATAATGCCATAGATCTGAATATAATGCCATAGATCTGAATATAATGCCATAGATCTGAATATAATGCCATAGATCTGAATATAATGCCATAGATCTGAATATAATGCCATAGATCTGAATATAATGCCATAGATCTGAATATAATGCCATAGATCTGAATATAATGCCATAGATCTGAATATAATGCCATAGATCTGAATATAATGCCATAGATCTGAATATAATGCCATAGATCTGAATATAATGCCATAGATCTGAATATAATGCTGAATATAATAGATCTGAATATAATGCCATAGATCTGAATATAATGCCATAGATCTGAATATAATGCCTGAGATCTGAATATAATGCATAGATCTGAATATAATGCCATAGATCTGAATATAATGCCATAGATAGATAATGAATATCTGAATATAATGCCATAGATCTGAATATAATGCCATAGATCTGAATATAATGCCATAGATCTGAATATAATGCCATAGATCTGAATATAATGCCATAGATCTGAATATAATGCCATAGATCTGAATATAATGCCATAGATCTGAATATAATGCCATTGATCTGAATATAATGCCATAGATCAGAATATAATGCCATTGATCTGAATATAATGCCATGATCTGAATATAATGCCGTAGATCTGAATATAATGCCATAGATCTGAATATAATGCCATAGATCTGAATATAATGCCATAGATCTGAATATAATGCCATAGATCTGAATATAATGCCATAGATCTGAATATAATGCCATAGATCTGAATATAATGCCATAGATCTGAATATAATGCCATAGATCTGAATATAATGCCATGAGATCTGAATATAATGCCATAGATCTGAATATAATGCCATAGATCTGAAATATAATGCCATAGATCTGAATATAATGCCATAGATCTGAATATAATGCCATAGATCTGAATATAATGCCATGATCTGAATATAATGCCATAGATCTGAATATAATGCCATAGATCTGAATATAATGCCATAGATCTGAATATAATGCCATAGATCTGAATATAATGCCATAGATCTGAATATAATGCCATAGATCTGAATATAATGCCATAGATCTGAATATAATGCCATAGATCTGAATATAATGCCATAGATCTGAATATAATGCCATAGATCTGAATATAATGCCATAGATCTGAATATAATGCTATAGATCTGAATATAATGCCATAGATCTGAATATAATGCCATAGATCTGAATATAATGCCATAGATCTGAATATAATGCTATAGATCTGAATATAATGCCATAGATCTGAATATAATGCCATAGATCTGAATATAATGCCATAGATCTGAATATAATGCCATAGATCTGAATATAATGCCATAGATCTGAATATAATGCCATAGATCTGAATATAATGCCATAGATCTGAATATAATGCCATAGATCTGAATATAATGCCATAGATCTGAATATAATGCTATAGATCTGAATATAATGCTATAGATCTGAATATAATGCCATAGATCTGAATATAATGCCATAGATCTGAATATAATGCCATGATCTGAATATAATGCCATAGATCTGAATATAATGCCATAGATCTGAATATAATGCCATAGATCTGAATATAATGCCATAGATCTGAATATAATGCCATAGATCTGAATATAATGCCATAGATCTGAATATAATGCCATAGATCTGAATATAATGCCGTAGATCAGAATATAATGCCATAGATCTGAATATAATGCCATAGATCTGAATATAATGCTATAGATCTGAATATAATGCCATAGATCTGAATATAATGCCATAGATCTGAATATAATGCCATAGATCTGAATATAATGCCATAGATCTGAATATAATGCCATAGATCTGAATATAATGCCATAGATCTGAATATAATGCCGTAGATCTGAATATAATGCCGTAGATCAGAATATAATGCCATTGATCTGAATATAATGCCATAGATCTGAATATAATGCCATAGATCTGAATATAATGCCATAGATCTGAATATAATGCCATGATCTGAATATAATGCCATAGATCTGAATATAATGCCGTAGATCTGAATATAATGCCATATAGATCTGAATATAATGCCATAGATCTGAATATAATGCCATAGATCTGAATATAATGCTATAGATCTGAATATAATGCCATGATCTGAATATAATAGATCTGAATATAATGCCATAGATCTGAATATAATGCCATAGATCTGAATATAATGCCATAGATCTGAATATAATGCCATAGATCTGAATATAATGCCATAGATCTGAATATAATGCCATAGATCTGAATATAATGCCGTAGATCTGAATATAATGCTATAGATCTGAATATAATGCATAGATCTGAATATAATGCCATAGATCTGAATATAATGCCATAGATCTGAATATAATGCCATCTGATCTGAATATAATGCCATAGATCTGAATATAATGCCATAGATCTGAATATAATGCCATAGATCTGAATATAATGCCATAGATCTGAATATAATGCCATGATCTGAATATAATGCCATAGATCTGAATATAATGCCATAGATCTGAATATAATGCCATAGATCTGAATATAATGCCATAGATCTGAATATAATGCCGTAGATCTGAATATAATGCTATAGATCTGAATATAATGCCATAGATCTGAATATAATGCCATAGATCTGAATATAATGCTGTAGATCTGAATATAATGCCATAGATCTGAATATAATGCCATAGATCTGAATATAATGCTGTAGATCTGAATATAATGCTATAGATCTGAATATAATGCCATGATCTGAATATAATGCTGTAGATCTGAATATAATGCCATAGATCTGAATATAATGCCATCTGAATATAATGCTGTAGATCTGAATATAATGCTGTAGATCTGAATATAATGCCATGAGATGATCTGAATATAATGCCATAGATCTGAATATAATGCTATAGATCTGAATATAATGCCATAGATCTGAATATAATGCCATAGATCTGAATATAATGCCATAGATCTGAATATAATGCTATAGATCTGAATATAATGCCATAGATCTGCTATAGATCTGAATATAATGCTATAGATCTGAATATAATGCCATAGATCTCTGATCTGAATATAATGCTATAGATCTGAATATAATGCCATAGATCTGAATATAATGCCATAGATCTGAATATAATGCTATAGATCTGAATATAATGCTATAGATCTGAATATAATGCCATTGATCTGAATATAATGCCATAGATCTGAATATAATGCCATAGATCTGAATATAATGCCATAGATCTGAATATAATGCCATAGATCTGAATATAATGCCATAGATCTGAATATAATGCCATGATCTGAATATAATGCCATAGATCTGAATATAATGCTATAGATCTGAATATAATGCCATAGATCTGCTATATGCCGATAATGATAGATCTGAATATAATGCTATAGATCTGAATATAATGCCATAGATCTGAATATAATGCCATGATCTGAATATAATGCCATAGATCTGAATATAATGCCATAGATCTGAATATAATGTATAGATCTGAATATAATGCCATAGATCTGAATATAATGCCATGAGATCTGAATATAATGCCATAGATCTGAATATAATGCCATAGATCTGAATATAATGCCATGATCTGAATATAATGCCATAGATCTGAATATAATGCCATAGATCTGAATATAATGCCATAGATCTGAATATAATGCTGAATATAATATTGATCTGAATATAATGCCATAGATCTGAATATAATGCCATGATCTGAATATAATGCTATAGATCTGAATATAATGCCATAGATCTGAATATAATGCCATAGATCTGAATATAATGCTATAGATCTGAATATAATGCCAGATCTGAATATAATGCCATAGATCTGAATATAATGCTATAGATCTGAATATAATGCCATGATCTGAATATAATGCCATAGATCTGAATATAATGCTATAGATCTGAATATAATGCCATGATCTGAATATAATGATCTGAAATATAATATAGATCTGAATATAATGCTATAGATCTGAATATAATGCCATGATCTGAATATAATGCTATAGATCTGAATATAATGATCTGAATATAGATCTGAATATAATGCCATAGATCTGAATATAATGCCATGATCTGAATATAATGCCATAGATCTGAATATAATGCCATAGATCTGAATATAATGCCATAGATCTGAATATAATGCCATAGATCTGAATATAAATGTAGATCTGAATATAATGCCATAGATCTGAATATAATGCCATGATCTGAATATAATGCCATTGATCTGAATATAATGCCATAGATCTGAATATAATGCCATGATCTGAATATAATGCTATAGATCTGAATATAATGCCGTAGATCTGAATATAATGCCATAGATCTGAATATAATGCTATAGATCTGAATATAATGCCATAGATCTGAATATAATGCCATGATCTGAATATAATGCCATAGATCTGAATATAATGCCATAGATCTGAATATAATGCCATAGATCTGAATATAATGCTATAGATCTGAATATAATGCCATAGATCTGAATATAATGCCATAGATCTGAATATAATGCCATAGATCTGAATATAATGCCATGATCTGAATATAATGCTATAGATCTGAATATAATGCCATGATCTGAATATAATGCTATAGATCTGAATATAATGCCGTAGATCTGAATATAATGCCATAGATCTGAATATAATGCCATAGATCTGAATATAATGCCATAGATCTGAATATAATGCCATAGATCTGAATATAATGCCATGATCTGAATATAATGCTATAGATCTGAATATAATGCCATAGATCTGAATATAATGCCATGATCTGAATATAATGCTATAGATCTGAATATAATGCCATGATCTGAATATAATGCCATGATCTGAATATAATGCTATAGATCTGAATATAATGCCATAGATCTGAATATAATGCCATAGATCTGAATATAATGCTATAGATCTGAATATAATGCCATGATCTGAATATAATGCTATAGATCTGAATATAATGCTATAGATCTGAATATAATGCCATGATCTGAATATAATGCCATAGATCTGAATATAATGCCATTGATCTGAATATAATGCCATAGATCTGAATATAATGCCATGATCTGAATATAATGCTGAATATATAGATCTGAATATAATGCCATAGATCTGAATATAATGCCATGATCTGAATATAATGCCATAGATCTGAATATAATGCCATGATCTGAATATAATGCCATGATCTGAATATAATGCTATAGATCTGAATATAATGCCATGATCTGAATATAATGCCATAGATCTGAATATAATGCCATAGATCTGAATATAATGCCATGATCTGAATATAATGCTATAGATCTGAATATAATGCTATAGATCTGAATATAATGCCATAGATCTGAATATAATGCTATAGATCTGAATATAATGCCATAGATCTGAATATAATGCTATAGATCTGAATATAATGCCATGATCTGAATATAATGCTATAGATCTGAATATAATGCTATAGATCTGAATATAATGCCATGATCTGAATATAATGCTATAGATCTGAATATAATGCCATAGATCTGAATATAATGCCATAGATCTGAATATAATGCCATGATCTGAATATAATGCCATTGATCTGAATATAATGCCATAGATCTGAATATAATGCCATAGATCTGAATATAATGCTATAGATCTGAATATAATGCCATAGATCTGAATATAATGCAATGATCTGAATATAATGCTATAGATCTGAATATAATGCCATACATCTGAATATAATGCCATGATCTGAATATAATGCTATAGATCTGATCTGAATATAATGCCATGATCTGAATATAATGCCATAGATCTGAATATAATGCTATAGATCTGAATATAATGCCATGATCTGAATATAATGCTATAGATCTGAATATAATGCCATAGATCTGAATATAATGCCATGATCTGAATATAATGCTATAGATCTGAATATAATGCCATGATCTGAATATAATGCCATAGATCTGAATATAATGCCATAGATCTGAATATAATGCCATAGATCTGAATATAATGCCATGATCTGAATATAATGCCATGATCTGAATATAATGCTATAGATCTGAATATAATGCCATGATCTGAATATAATGCCATAGATCTGAATATAATGCTATAGATCTGAATATAATGCCATGATCTGAATATAATGCTATAGATCTGAATATAATGCTATAGATCTGAATATCATGAATATGAATATAATGCCATGATCTGAATATAATGCTATAGATCTGAATATAATGCCATGATCTGAATATAATGCCATAGATCTGAATATAATGCTATAGATCTGAATATAATGCCATGATCTGAATATAATGCTATAGATCTGAATATAATGCTATAGATCTGAATATAATGCCATGATCTGAATATAATGCTATAGATCTGAATATAATGCCATAGATCTGAATATAATGCTATAGATCTGAATATAATGCCATGATCTGAATATAATGCTATAGATCTGAATATAATGCTATAGATCTGAATATAATGCCATGATCTGAATATAATGCTATAGATCTGAATATAATGCCATTGATCTGAATATAATGCTATAGATCAGAATATAATGCTATAATCAACACTTTTCACCATTAGTTAACCTTGTGAGATGTATTAGTAAAAACATGCTAAAAGTTTTCGAGAGAATTCCACATGTAATACTAGCTATTTCATATGCAAAAATGTCAGCCAATCACAGCAGTGGGTGTTTACACTGAGTCTCACAGCGGCCAATCACAGCAGTGGGTGTTTACACTGAGTCTCACAGTGGCCAATC
>CM031951.1:5712195-5727195 GCA_018749465.1 Paracanthobrama guichenoti | reverse complement strand
CCTATATAGTGCTCTGTCTGATCGTTCCCTATCCCCTATATAGTGCACTGTCTGATCGTTCCTTATCCCCTATATAGTGCACTGTCTGATCGTTCCCTATCCTCTATATAGTGCACTGACTGATTGTTCCCTATCCTCTATATAGTGCACTGTCTGAGCGTTCCCTATCCCCTTTATAGTGCACTGTCTGATCGTTCCTTATCCCCTATATAGTGCACTGTCTGATTGTTCCCTATCCTCTATATAGTGCACTGACTGATCGTTCCCTATCCCCAATATAGTGCACTGTCTGATCGTTCCTTATCCCTATATATTGCACTGTCTGATCGTTTCCTTATCCCCTATATAGTGCACTGTCTGATCGTTCCCTATCCCCTATATAGTGCACTGTCTGATCGTTCCCTATCCCCTATATATTGCACTGTCTGATCGTTCCTTATCCCTATATATTGCACTGTCTGATCGCTCTCATCCCTATATAGTGCACTGTCTGATCGTTCCCTATCCCCTATATAGTGCACTGTCTGATCGTTCCCTATCCCCTATATATTGCACTGTCTGATCGTTCCTTATCCCCTATATAGTGCACTGTCTGACCGTTCCCTATCCCCTATACAGTGCACTCTCTGATTGTTCCCTATCCCCTATATATTGCACTGTCTGATCTTTCCCTATACCCTATATAGTGCACTGTCTGATTGTTCCCTATTCCCTATATTGTGCACTGTCTGATCGTTCCCTATCCCCTATATAGTGCACTGTCTGATCATTCCCTATCCCCTATAAGGTGCACCGACTGATCGTTCCCTATCCCCTATATAGTGCACCGTCTGATCATTCCCTATCCCCTATATAGTGCGCTGTCTGATCATTCCCTATCCCCTATATAGTGCACCGTCTGATCATTCCCTATCCCCTATATAGTGCGCTGTCTGATCATTCCCTATCCCCTATATAGTGCACTGTCTGATCGTTCCCTATCCCCTATATAGTGCACCGTCTGATCATTCCTTATCCCCTATATAGTGCACTGTCTGATTGTTCCCTATCCTCTATATAGTGCACTGACTGATCGTTCCCTATCCCCAATATAGTGCACTGTCTGATCATTCCCTATCCCCTTTATAGTGCACTGTCTGATCGTTCCTTATCCCCTATATAGTGCACTGTCTGATTGTTCCCTATCCTCTATATAGTGCACTGACTGATCGTTCCCTATCCCCAATATAGTGCACTGTCTGATCGTTCCTTATCCCCTATATATTGCACTGTCTGATTGTTCCCTATCCTCTATATAGTGCACTGTCTGATCGTTCCCTATATAGTGCACTGTCTGATCGTCCCCTAGCCCCTATATAGTGCTCTGTCTGATCGTTCCCTATCCCCTATATAGTGCACTGTCTGATCGTTCCTTATCCCCTATATAGTGCACTGTCTGATCGTTCCCTATCCTCTATATATTGCACTGTCTGATTGTTCCTATCCCCTATATATTGCACTGTCTGATGCGTTCCCTATCCCTATATAGTGCACTGTCTGATCGTTCCCTATCCCCTATATAGTGCACTGTCTGATCGTTCCCTATCCCCTATATATTGCACTGTCTGATCGTTCCTTATCCCCTATATAGTGCACTGTCTGACCGTTCCCTATCCCCTATACAGTGCACTCTCTGATTGTTCCCTATCCCCTATATATTGCACTGTCTGATCTTTCCCTATACCCTATATAGTGCACTGTCTGATCGTTCCCTATTCCCTATATTGTGCACTGTCTGATCGTTCCCTATCCCCTATATAGTGCACTGTCTGATCATTCCCTATCCCCTATAGGTGCACCGACTGATCGTTCCCTATCCCTATATAGTGCACCGTCTGATCATTCCCCTATCCCCTATATAGTGCACCGTCTGATCATTCCCTATCCCCTATATAGTGCACCGTCTGATCATTCCCTATCCCCTATATAGTGCGCTGTCTGATCATTCCCTATCCCCTATATAGTGCACTGTCTGATCGTTCCCTATCCCCTATATAGTGCACCGTCTGATCATTCCTTATCCCCTATATAGTGCACTGTCTGATTGTTCCCTATCCTCTATATAGTGCACTGACTGATCGTTCCCTATCCCCAATATAGTGCACTATCTGATCATTCCCTATCCCCTTTATAGTGCACTGTCTGATCATTCCTTATCCCCTATATAGTGCACTGTCTGATTGTTCCCTATCCTCTATATAGTGCACTGTCTGATCGTTCCCTATATAGTGCACTGTCTGATCGTCCCCTAGCCTCTATATAGTGCTCTGTCTGATCGTTCCCTATCCCCTATATAGTGCACTGTCTGATCGTTCCTTATCCCCTATATAGTGCACTGTCTGATCGTTCCCTATCCTCTATATAGTGCACTGACTGATTGTTCCCTATCCTCTATATAGTGCACTGTCTGAGCGTTCCCTATCCCCTTTATAGTGCACTGTCTGATCGTTCCTTATCCCCTATATATTGCACTGTCTGATCGTTCCTTATCCCCTATATAGTGCACTGTCTGATCGTTCCCTATCCCCTATATAGTGCACTGTCTGATCGTTCCCTATCCCCTATATATTGCACTGTCTGATCGTTCCTTATCCCCTATATAGTGCACATCGTCTGTATATAGTGTATATATATACTGTCTGTATATAGTGTATATATATATATAGTGTATATATATACTGTATATAGTGTATATGTATACTGTATATAGTGCACCGTGCACCGTCTGATCGTTCCTTATCTGATCGTTCCTTATCCCCTATCCCCTATATAGTGCACTGTCTGATCATTCCCTATCCCCTATATAGTGCGCTGTCTGATCATTCCCTATCCCCTATATAGTGCACTGTCTGATCGTTCCCTATCCCCTATATAGTGCACCGTCTGATCATTCCCTATCCCCTATATAGTGCACTGTCTGATCATTCCCTATCCCCTATAAGGTGCACCGACTGATCGTTCCCTATACCCTATATAGTGCACCGTCTGATCATTCCCTATCCCCTATATAGTGCACCGACTGATTGTTCCCTATCCCCTATATAGTGTACCATTCACCATGTAGAAAATGTAAATGTATGAACAAGTGACCGATTTCAGCCAAAGCATCTGTTTATAATGTAGGGGGCGGGGCTTTAGATTCTAGAGAGCGTTTGATTGGACAAAGCATTTGATGAGAAGCTGAAGTGCAGAGTGATGTCATCAAAATCATTGATCCATTTAATGCAAAACTAGTCTTAATGTACTGTGATTGATCAGCTGGGGAATATATTTTGACATCTTAGTTTGATCATGGTGGTCAATCATGAATGTTCCCAATGAAAAGTGTCTGATCCATATGCATATTTTACATTTCAACATGCATCTATGGTTCTGTCAGCTGTGCAAATGCTAAAACCTTTTTTTTTGTCACCTATATTGTAAAATAACACATTCTGACGGCTGTACCTTCAGGCATGTTTCACACATTATATGCATTTTCACACACATGCATGTCAGAGCTGTGGCTTGAACGTCCTGAAAAACAGAGGACGATCACATTTACATCCTGATATTAAATAATATACACAAACCCAAACCCCAGACTATAGCTAAAGCATTAAAATCATCTTTTTTTTTTTTCAAACAATGCACAATTAAATCCCATATTTAATCTTTAGGGTTCATTTTAACCACATTTGAATCATGATTCAATACAACATAAACGCTGCTATTGAAGTGACAATCAATACAAACCAGAAACAACTGTAAATCTGCAGGCAACCTGTCACTCACATGAGATCCACCAATAGCAAACCACAACCATCCAATCAATTCCCCACAGACCAAATCAAGCCCCGCCCTACATTTGCTCTTGTTCGCAAAGCATTTCACTCGGATATACGGCACAATAGGACAGAAAAGATGCAACTTCCCTTTCACGCCAATTTTAAAGCATAAATGTTTTTTCCAAAAGAGTTTTTACCTCTGTTAGCATAACCGCAGTCTGATTGAGGAATAATGTGTCACATGAGAAACATGAACCTGACATACACAGAGACCTTCCCTGATTTTTCACTCATTACAGCTTCAAACTCTCATATTATGACAGCATCTAGTTCAGATTTAATGACCATATTATATAAAAAGGCGCCTCTCTGTCCACAGCTTTATTATATCAGGCGTCTCCTATATAATTACCCTTCTCACCAGACCAAAGGTCATCACTCACAGGATTTAATGACCAGTCAGAAGCAGGCTTGATGATGCGCCTGCGGCCGGGCCGATTCCGCCTGTCACATGACGAGCCCCGGCGCCCTCTCCTGCACTGGTTTTTATATTTCATAAGCTTGAACTACAGCATTAGTTGTGCCTTTGAGCTCTTTCTTAGTTTTAGTCAAACCACAACAACAATGTGCTGTCATTCAGCGAATCTTCACAAGGAAAATCCAGGTGTTTAAATAGGAATCCACACATTGGGAACTTCGTAAGATTTCGGCACACAGATTTCGCTCATGGTCAAGCTTGTCACATGAATTCCCCGCAATGACAACAGAAAGCAGCTTGGTTTGAAAGTGTCTGCGCTATATATATATATATATATATATGGTATTGACGATACACAATGAATGGATGGATGGATGGATGGATGGATGGATGGATGGATGGATGGATGGATGGATGGATGGATGGATGGATGGATGGATGGATGGATGGAACGGACGGACAGATGGATGGATGGATGGATGAATGGATGGATGTATAGACAGATGGATGGATGGATAGATGGATGGATGGATGGATGGATGAATGGATGTATAGATGGATGATGGATGGAATGACAGACAGATGGATGGATGGATGTAGAGATGGGTGGATGGATAGGTGGATGGAATGACAGACAGATGGATGGATGGATGGATGGATGGATGGATGGATGGATGGATGGATGGATATATGGATGGATGGATGGATGGAATGACAGACAGATGGATGATGGATGGATGGATGGATGGATGGATGGATGGATGGATGGATGGATGGATGGATGGATGGATGGATGTAGAGATGGGTGGATGGATAGGTGGATGGAATGACAGACAGATGGATGTAGAGATGGGTGGATGGATAGATGGATGGAATGACAAATGGATGGATGGAATGACAGATGGATGGATGTAGAGATACATTTTTTCTAAGACTAAAATTGTATTTACTTGGTTAAAAAACTTTTTTAAAAGTATCAAACAAATAAAAGACACTCATCAAAGGAGAAGAAGTATTTCAGTCCAGTAAAATATGTTTAATGGACAGTGGATTCTGACAAGATTCGGAAATAACGGCATTAATAAACTCTATTTCTGTTAGCTGGGCGTCCACACACAGATGAACTGGAGAACTCCACTCATGCTCCACAGATACGGCTGTAGAAACAAGTGTAATTCTGGCATGGACAAATGCTTTCAGCCAGAGCATATGATCTGTTCGCTGTTTGGACACTGACAGACACAAATTACAGGCTGTGAGATAATACAAATAATGTGCTCTGTGTTGTTGTCAGTCTGTTTTGTAGGTCAGGCGGTGTTTGATTTAAAGGTGTTGAAGGAAATGAGTTTGGACGGCATCAGAGCGTCAGTGACAGCGACTGTCAGAGCAAACAGATATTATTCATCGCCTGAAGCGGCACAAAAAATCACATCCAACAAGCTGAGGTGGACCACTTGAGGCTATGGAATAATAGAATATAAATCACCTTACACTAAACGTTTCTGCTCTCACATTTCACTGTCTTATATTTTATCACATTGTTAATTTGTATCAAATGGACGCAATCTGGTCAGAATGTCACATTATATAAATGGACTGTTTTTGTGTTTGATTACCCGTATATTGCTACTGAATAAAATTACCTCATGGAAAGCATCTGTTTAATATAACAAGGAACATTCTGACAACGTTCATGTAACGTTATTAGAATGTTCGTTCAGAGATAGCTGGTCTTCTTGTTTCGGAAACGTTCAGAGAACATTCAAAAGTAACATTCTAAATGTTTCATGCATCCATCCATCCATCCATCCATCCATCCATCCATCCATCCATCTATCATCCCCCCATCTATCATCCATCCATCCATCTATCATCCATCCATCCATCTGTCATTCCATCCATCCATCAATCCATCCATCTATCATCCATCCATCCATCCATGCATCCATCTATCATCCCTCCATCCATTTGTCATTCCATCCATCCATCCATCCATCATCCATCCATCCATCCATCCATTCATGCATCCATCCATCCATCCATCCATCATCCATCATCCATCATCCATCCATCCATCCATCCATCCATCCATCCATCCATCCATCCATCCATCCATCCATCCATCCATCCATCCATCCATCCATCCATCCATTCATGCATCCATCCATCCATCCATCCATCCCTCCATCCATCCATCCATCCATCCATCCATCCATTCATGCATCCATCCATCCATCCATCCATCCATCCATCCATCCATCCATCCATCCATCCATCCATCCATCCATCCATCCATCCATCCATCCATCATCCATCCATCCATCCATCCATCCATCCATCCATCCATCCATCCATCTGTCATTCCATCCATCCATCCATCCATCCATCCATCCATCCATCCATCCTATCATTCTATCATCCCTCCATCTATCATCCATCCATCCATCGATCCTCCAATCCATCCATCCATCTCTCATCCATCCCTATCCATCCATCCTCCATCCATCCATCCTATCATTGACATCGTCCCAAAGATGAAGGCCATCTCTCATGTCCTCCACTCCCCTCACTCACATTAAGGCTGCTATTTATTGACTATAGCTCAGCCTTTAACACCATAGTTCCCATTAAGCTAACCTTCAAACTCCTGGATCTCGGCCTGAATTCTTCTCTCTGCCACTGGATTGAGGACTTCCTCACTGGCAGGCCTCAGGTGGTGAGAATAGGCCAGTCCACCTCCTCCTCCATCACCCTGAGTGTGGGAGCTCCACAGGGCTGTGTCCTGAGTCCCCTTCTCTACTCTCTCTACACGCATGACTGTTTGTCCACACACAGCTCCACCTCTATCATCAAATTTGCTGATGATACTGTTGTCCTGGGCCTCATTTCCAACAACAATGAGACGGCATACTTGGACGAGGTGGAGCAACTAACATCATGGTGCCAGGACAACTGTCTCTCTCTGAATGTTGGCAAGACCAAAGAAATGATTGTGGACTTCAGGAAGAGACAGCAACGGACATACTCCCCCCTCATGATCAGCGGGTCACCAGTAGAGAGAGTGAGCAGCTTCAAGTACCTGGGAGTAAACATCTCCGAGGACCTGACCTGGACTGCTCACATTCATTATCTCAAATGGCGCCGCCGTGTTCGGTCGCCGTTCAGGTCGCTCCGCGAAGACTGTGCTTTTATTTACTATTTTACTTTCTTTTACTCTCAATTTTTACAAACTTATCATCTGCATTGATCTACTACGACAGCAAAACTCTTTTGGACATTGGTTACCTCTACACTGGACTGTTTCAGGACACTTTCGCCGATCCTCTGTGGCCATCTGAGATTCTTCGCAACGGCGAGTTGAACAATGGACAGAGCCAGCGGCGTGGAACAAAGAAACACCGTGGGAAACGCGCTGGTATCCGTAACAGACTGAGGAAAAGGGCATTCAGACCTCCTCTCCCGAGCATTCTTCTAGCAAATGTTCAATCCTTGGATAATAAGATGGACAATCTTAGAGCCAGGATAAGTTTTCAACGGGACATGAGAGACTGTAATATCTATTGTTTGTCTGAAACATGGCTCACGCCCGCGGTCCCGGACACAGCTGTGACGCCGTCGGAGAACTTCTCTTTTTCGGATGGACAGAACAGCCGAGGCCGGTAAATCCAAAGGCGGTGGAGTGTGTTTCATGATCAACAAGAAATGGTGCGATCCCAGGAACATCACCATTCTCTCGCGGTCCTGCTCGCCTCATCTGGAACATTTAACAATCATCTACCGCCCATTCTATCTGCCTAGGGAGTTTTCTGCGGTTGTCGCGACCGCCGTTTACATCCCACCGCAGGCAGACACAGCGCTGGCTTTATCTGGCCTTCATGATGTTGCCAGCGGCGTCATAAACCAACATCCCGACGCGGCATTCATTGTCGCGGGCGATTTTAACAAAGCAAACCTAAAGAAAGTCCTGCCAAACTTTCACCAGCACGTCTCCTGCCCCACACGAGGAGCAAACACACTGGATCACTGCTACTCTCCGTTTAAGAACACCTATAAAGCGCGGTCACTTCCAGCGTTTGGCAAATCGGATCATGCCGCCATTTTCCTCACTCCCGAATACAAACAAAAGCTCCTCCAGGAACCCCCGGTGAGGCGGGAAGTTAAGCGCGTTGGTCACCCCACTCAGAGACCGCGCTACAGGCAGCTCTGGGCGATGTGGATTGGGACATGTTCGAGCGAGTTCAGCTGACGTAGCGAGTTTCACAGGCGTGGCGCTTTGCTTCATCAACACGCTTACAGAGCAAGCCACGCAAACAATAACAATAACGTCCTTCTCAAATCAGAAACCGTGGGTGGACAATTCAATCCGATGCGGCAGTGAACGCACGCACTGCTGCTTACAACGCCAGTCTCCATTCAGGGAATATGAATGAATACAGATCGTCCTGCTATGCTCTCAGACGAGCAGTTAAAGCCGCAAAACTCCGTTATAAAGACCGAGTGGAGTCTCATTTCCAACTCAACGACTCGCGGCGCATGTGGCAAGGTCTGAGGTCCATCTGCTCTTTTGGATCTAAATCCTCTGCAGAGGCAAGCGCTGATCCGTTGCTCGTGAACGAAGTTAAACTCTTTCTATGCTCGCTTTGACTGTAACGCGCAACGCGACTCCGCCAAGTGGCGCGTTAGAGGAATTACTCAGAGCAGCAACAATCACGTGATCTCTGTCTCAGAGGATGAAGTTCGGAGAGCACTCAAGCGTGTGGACGTCAGAAAGCTGCCGGGCCAGATGGTATCTCAGGTCGTGTTCTGCGGTCCTGTGCTGATCAGCTCGCCGGGTTGTTTACATCTATCTTTAATGAGTCCTCGCTACATCTGTGGTCCCCACCTCCTTCAAAAAATCCACCATCATCCCTGTCCCTAAAAAACAGTAAACCCTCTTGCCTAAATGACTATCGTCCAGTGGCTCTCACGTCTATAGTCATGAAGGTCTTTGAGAGACTCATTAAAAACACCATTTGCGCCTTCATTCCTGACACTTTGGACCCTCTTCAGTTTGCCTATCGTCCCAATAGATCGACTGAAGATGCCATCTCTCATGTCCTCCACTCCTCCCTCACTCACATCGACAGCAAAAGTGGGAACTACGTAAGACTGCTATTTATTGACTATAGCTCAGCCTTTAACACCATAGTTCCCACCAAGCTAACCTCCAAACTCCTGGATCTCGGCCTGAATCCTTCTCTCTGCCACTGGATTGAGGACTTCCTCACTGGCAGGCCTCAGGTGGTGAGAATAGGCCAGTCCACCTCCACCTCCATCACCCTGAGTGTGGGAGCTCCACAGGGCTGTGTCCTGAGCCCCTGCTCTACTCTCTCTACACGCATGACTGTTTGTCCACACACAGCTCCACCTCTATCATCAAATTTGCTGATGATACTGTTGTCCTGGGCCTCATTTCCAACAACAATGAGGCGGCATACTTGGACGAGGTGGAGCATCTAACATCATGGTGCCAGGACAACTGTCTCTCTCTGAATGTTGGCAAGACCAAAGAAATGATTGTGGACTTCAGGAAGAGACAGCAACGGACATACTCCCCCTCATGATCAGCGGGTCACCAGTAGAGAGAGGAGCAGCAGCTTCAAGTACCTGGGAGTAAACATCTCCGAGGACCTGACCTGGACTGCTCACATTCAGACACAGGTGAAAAAGCCAGGCAAAGACTGTACCACCTGCGCCAGCTGAGGGAAATTCAGGGTTTCACCAGCTATCCTGAAAACTTTCTATTTAGGGCGATAGAAAGTGTTTTAACTCAGTGCATCACTGGCGTGGTATGGGAACAGCACCAGTCATGACCGCAAAGCCCTGCAAAGAGTAGTGCGCTTATCCGGCGTATCTCAGGGTCAGCTCTCCGTCTCTGCAGGACGTCTACACCAAACGCTGCAAAGGTAGAGCTACCAAGATCATCAAGGACTCTAATCACCCTGCAAACCCTCATTTCACGCTGCTGCCATCTGGTAGCGCTTCCAAGCCTGATGGCCAAAACTGAGAGACTCAGGAGGAGCTTCTTCCCCAGGCCATCAGACTCCTGAACTCAGTCACTTAACATCACGTGACTTCACGTCAGGATAAACATCGATACACTGACATTGCACTGCACTTTCTGTTCTCGTTGTTACTGTGTAACAACCTGTTATAAACCTGTTTGCACATTATACTCTTTATACATTTGTTAACCACATATTTATAAGTCTACAGTTTACTCACTGCAAAGTCTACTTCAATTATTTTATTCCACTTTATCCTTATTTGTTACCTTTTTTTCTCTTGACTTGATTATTTATAATTCTACAGATATAGACATATATATATATATAGATAGTACTTTTTTATATCCCATTTCTATTATAATTTCTTCCTTGTGTTTTTAACTGTGAATTTGCACTGTCCATGGAGCGGACCTGTTTACATTTCACTGCCGGTTGTATATTCTGTATATAACTGTGTATGTGACAAATAAAACTCTTGAATCTTGAATCAGACACAGGTGAAAAATGCCAGGCAAAGACTGTACCACCTGCGCCAGCTGAGGAAATTCAGGGTTTCACCAGCTATCCTGAAAACTTTCTATTTAGGGGCGATAGAAAGTGTATTAACTCAGTGCATCACAGCGTGGTATGGGAACAGCACCAGTCATGACCGCAAACCCCTGCAAAGAGTCGTGCGCTTATCTGAGCGTATCTCAGGGTCAGCTCTCCCGTCTCTGCAGGACGTCTACACCAAACGCTGCAAAGGTAGAGCTACTAAGATCATCAAGGACTCTAATCACCCTGCAAACCCTCATTTCACGCTGCTGCCATCTGGTAAGCGCTTCCGAAGCCTGATGGCCAAAACTGAGAGACTCAGGAGGAGCTTCTTCCCCCAGGCTATCAGACTCCTGAACTCAGTCACTTAACATCACGTGACCATCGATACACTGACACTGCACTGCACTTTCTGTTCTCGTTGTTACTGTGTAACAGCCTGTTATAAACCTGTTTGCACATTATACTCTTTATACATTTGCTAACCACATATTTATAAGTCTACAGTTTACTCACTGCACAGTTTACTTCACTTATTTTATTCCACTTCTTTATTTTTATTTTTTATTTTTTTCTACCTGACTTGATTTATTTATAATTCTACAGATATATATACACTCACCTAAAGGATTATTAGGAACACCTGTTCAATTTCTCATTAATGCAATTATCTAATCAACCAATCACATGGCAGTTGCTTCAATGCATTTAGGGGTGTGGTCCTGGTCAAGACAATCTCCTGAACTCCAAACTGAATGTCAGAATGGGAAAGAAAGGTGATTTAAGCAATTTTGAGCGTGGCATGGTTGTTGGTGCCAGACGGGCCGGTCTGAGTATTTCACAATCTGCTCAGTTACTGGGATTTTCACGCACAACCATTTCTAGGGTTTACAAAGAATGGTGTGAAAAGGAAAAACATCCAGTATGCGGCAGTCCTGTGGGAGAAAATGCCTTGTTGATGCTAGAGGTCAGAGGAGAATGGGCCGACTGATTCAAGCTGATAGAAGAGCAACTTTAACTGAAATAACCACTCGTCACAACCGAGGTATGCAGCAAAGCATTTGTGAAGCCACAACACGCACAACCTTGAGGCGGATGGGCTACAACAGCAGAAGACCCCACCGGGTACCACTCATCTCCACTACAAATAGGAAAAAGAGGCTACAATTTGCACGAGCTCACCAAAATTGGACAGTTGAAGACTGGAAAAATGTTGCCTGGTCTGATGAGTCTCGATTTCTGTTGAGACATTCAGATGGTAGAGTCAGAATTTGGCGTAAACAGAATGAGAACATGGATCCATCATGCCTTGTTAACCACTGTGCAGGCTGGTGGTGGTGGTGTAATGGTGTGGGGGATGTTTTCTTGGCACACTTTAGGCCCCTTAGTGCCAATTGGGCATCGTTTAAATGCCACGGCCTACCTGAGCATTGTTTCTGACCATGTCCATCCCTTTATGACCACCATGTACCCATTCTCTGATGGCTACTTCCAGCAGGATAATGCACCATGTCACAAAGCTCCAATCATTTCAAATTGTTTTCTTGAACATGACAATGAGTTCACTGTACTAAAATGGCCCCCACAGTCACCAGATCTCAACCCAATAGAGCATCTTTGGGATGTGGTGGAACGGGAGCTTCGTGCCCTGGATGTGCATCCCACAAATCTCCATCAACTGCAAGATGCTATCCTATCAATATGGGCCAACATTTCTAAAGAATGCTTTCAGCACCTTGTTGAATCAATGCCACGTAGAATTAAGGCAGTTCTGAAGGCGAAAGGGGGTCAAACACAGTATTAGTATGGTGTTCCTAATAATCCTTTAGGTGAGTGTATATATATATATAGTACTTTTTTATTCTATTTCTATATAATTTCCTCCTTGTGTTTTTAACTGAATTTGCACTGTCCATGGAGCGGACCTGCTTACATTTCACTGCCGGTTGTATATTCTGTATATAACTGTGTATGTGACAAATAAAACTCTTGAATCTTGAATCTTGAATCCATCCATGTATCACAATTTAAAATAAATTAGTTTAGTTGGTTGAACACAATTTATTTGGTTTAGGTCAAATTGATTTCCTCTAGTATGTTTTACTTTATTACATTTATCAAACTAGATTTTCTTATGTTGATTCAATTTTTTTATTTTTATTAATTTACATCATCAAAAGGTTTCAGCATTTGTGCAGCAGTTGCTGTGAAATTCTATATATTCAGAGAGGCAAAAAATATTTAATATCTGACGTTATTTAATGAAGCAATAAGGTCACAACACAAACCAATGGCATTGGGTGGCTTTCTTCTTTTATTAAAGCAGCAATAGAATATAAGACAATACATAAGTTATATTTGATAATGATAATAATCAATTCTTCCACCAAACATAGCAGTACTAGAGGTTGTTTAAAGTTACGCAGCTCAACCAATCAGAATTTGTACAATTGAAAGAAACAAAAGCATGGAAATATAGCTGCAGGCAGCAATTAAGGGGCCAAGCACAAAGAATACGTCAATTGCCAGTCATGGTTGGGAGTGTCAGACCAACTACATTTTAAGATGATTTTAGACAAAATGGCAAAAAAAAAAAATCACAAATGCAGTCACCAGTCATATGATTTAATGGTTTATCACTCTAGACCAACAGATGGCGTTCTTACGAAATCAATGTGTTGTGGTCAGAGTGAGGTGACAATGACACATGCTAAGCATTGCAGAGATACAGCCTCAGAGTCATTTTGGCATCATGCCTCAAGTTTCACCTATCCACACAAAATCAATAACTATTTGTTGGCATAGTCTGACGATGATACGATTTGATTTTAGTGACAATCGGACAAACTTTTTATGTACCTTCATGGCTTGATGTCAAATACCAAATTTCATAACAATACGCCAATGTAGTCGTAAAATATAGCATTTTATGACAAAATTCTAAATGGTCGATATGGGAAAACTGAGTAACGTTTGACTCGGCATGCTGCACCGAATCTAAAGAGACCAGTTTTGTGATTTTTGGCCAAACCCTTCAGAAGTTATAAGCAAAAATAGACATTTTTCATATCTCCTGACCACTAGGTGGCGCTGCACTGAAACTGTGCAGGTCGCCTCAGGTCATGGTTGTCAAAACACACACCAAGTTTGGTCAGAATACACTAAAGCGTTGCGGAGATACAGCTTTGTGTCCATTTTGGCGTGCTCTTAATCTAATTCGTTTGCGTGTTATTCGGGAACAATTCGACAAATCTTGAATTCCATAACTTTTTGTCGGCATTGTCTGAAGACGATCTGGATCAATTTTTGTGAAAAACGTCATAGGGTGCATCTTGAGCCAACAAGTAATCGGAAGAAACAAAATAATTTGTAGTTTCTAGTCCTTATGATTCAAAAGTTATTAGCACAAACGTGAGTGCAACTTTGGACAGGTGGTGGCGCTAGAGGGATTGAGTTAGAGACACCATATTGGCTCTGGTGTCAGTTCAGACTGTCCTCTATCTGTGTGCCAAACATCATAACTTTCCCTAGCGGTTCTACGAGCTGCCATACACTCGAGCGGAAGAAGAAGAAACAGAAGAATAAGCTTGCCAACGGATACAATAGATGCCTACACACCTTCAGTGCTCGGCCCTAATAAAAATGTAGCAAATCCATATCTAGTAGTGTGCCAGATTTCACAACTTTCCCCATATGGTTCTTCATGCTGTCATACTAACAGATGACAGACTAACAGATAGAATAGGTGTCCACACAGCCCTAAAAAGATTTGAGACAAACACAAGAAAACACTTTCCTAAGCCGATAATGTGATTCCTGCTGTCAGTCACACAGGCGTGACCCCGTCTGTCACTCACCCCTGCGCTAAGCAACAAGCTCAACCTTTTAGCATTTGCAATCATGTGCTAAGTGAATCTGTTTCCAAGGCAACCTGGGTTCCCGCTAAATTCCCCAGAGGTGTGTGCTGGTGAGCCTATTGTTTATTTCCTTTTTAATTTGATTTATATTAAAAATAGAACAAAAAATGAAATATGGAGGTTGTACAAAATACTCTTTAAAAAAAAAAAAAAAAATGACATCACATTACCTGCAAATATATGTTTATTAATTTTATTTACAAAAACATAATGTGATT
>CM031951.1:5694695-5707195 GCA_018749465.1 Paracanthobrama guichenoti | reverse complement strand
CATTGACTTATCATTAGTTTAGTCTTAAATTGAAAACCCACACATAAGATCTCGTTTATTATCATAAATAACTGCATTAAATAATTTTTAAAAGCATTTATTTTTAATGACTACAAGTTTGATCAAACCATCAAAATATAAGGAAAATATTTGATTTAAAAAAATTATAATAATATGTTAAACATGAGGGAAGAACAAACACTAAACTTGGTTATGGTGTTTATCTAACAAAATGATTAGGCAAACTAATGATTTTTTTACTATGCACGAAAAAAAAATCACATATAATACACTACGCAATATGACTACAAAATCTCTAATAATATAATGAAGTAAAGGGTGAAGATGTCAGTATTACTAGGACACTACTCTATTAGTAACCACAGCTAAATCCATCTATCCAATACGGAGAAGGTTATAAGAGGAAGCTGATGGTTCCACCTTAAAATGTTAAAAGGTTTCTTGGTGCCTGTCAAACCAAAGGACAGGCTAAAGAACGCAGTGCAGTGATTCGTCTGATGTATTATTTAAAGATGTCACATTACAAGACCTGATGTTGTTTTCTGGCTCTGCTAGAGCAGGTTTTCCTGCTTGAATGTTGATTATTCCTCATATTCTCCATTGTTGCGACTCCTCTCTTCCCAGTCTGTCAGTAACGCTCTGTTTAGTTCCTGTCTCTATGAAGCCCCGCCTTCTGAAAAGCACACTGTGCTCTGATTGGTCGGCTGGAGCAGTGTGTTGTGATTGGTGTTTGGGAAATGTCCCGCCCCTTACCATAACCGGCAGTCTCTGCACACGACTAACTAACTCACCCAGGCCCCGCCCCTTTATTCTGTGCATTAATTATTATGAGGAATATTGTGACGTGTTGGCTCCCGGATTAAAACTCAAGACAGAGGCGTTTCATGTTCTGGAGCTCTTACACACATGCAATCACTGTTTCTAGAGCAGTGGTTAAAGGACGGCTGTGAAAGTTGAAGCTGAGCGTCTGTCACTCATCCACTCATCCTCCACAGCCGACGAGCGCCAGCTTTTATTCCGTTGATCTACTCCAGTTTTGTTTGGCATGGATGGTCTGTTTGAGCCCAGGAGTGATTAAAATGCAATCTTGTTAGAAAACATTCATGAGGTTCAAAATACCTCAGAGGCGCATCTGATGGGTTATTTTTAGAAACACGCACCTAGAGCACTTTAATAAATTCCTTTCATGATCTTCAACGAGCATGACAGGCAATGATATACGCGGAAATTAATATTCACTGAAAAGAGTTTGGTGTAGAAACACAACTGCTTGATGATATTTACTGCATTTTATTTCTTGTATTAAACTACAGTGGCTGTTTGTTTCTTCTGACAAACACTTCAGAGCAATATTTACATTGATTCGTTTCGCAGAAGTGACTTAAAAATGAGCGATGAAACAGTTATTGATTCTACAGAGGCAAACATGAGAAGAGCTGTAATACGAGCCTCCAAAACAAACCGATGAAAGAAAGAACGAGTGAAGCAGAGAAGAGAGTTAGATATATAATCAGATTGGCGTTTGCACTAAAACAGAACTTTTTTTTTTGTTGTTGCATCAAAAGTGACACTAAAAGCATTTATAATGTTACAAAAGATTCTGTTTCAAATAAATGCTGTTCTTCTATTGATCAAAGAATCCTGAGAAATAACATGTATCAGTTTCCACAGAAATATGAACTGATAATAATCATAAATCCTCATCTGAGAATGATCAGTGAAGGATCATGTGACACTGAAGACTGGAGTAATGATGATGTGTTAGAAGCAGGAAAAATGGGCCAGCGTAAGGATTTGAGCCAGTTTGACAAGGGCCAGATTGTGATGGCTAGACGACTGGGTCAGAGCATCTCCAAAACTGCAGCTCTTGTGGGGTGTTCCCGGTCTGCAGTGGTCAGGATCTATCAAAAGTGCTCCAAGGAAGGAACAGTGGAGAACCGGCCACAGGGTCATGGGCGGCCAAGGCTCATTGATGCACGTGGGGAGCGAAGGCTGGCCCGTGTGGTCCGATCAAACAGACGAGCTACTGGAGCTCAAACTGCTCAAGAAGTTAATGCTGGTTCTGATAGAAAGGTGTCAGAATACACAGAGCATCTCAGTTTGTTGCGTATGGGGCGGCATAGCCGCTGACCAGTCAGGGTGCCCATGCTGACCCCTGTCCACCGCCAAAAGCACCAACAGTGGCACGTGAGCATCAGAACTGGACCACGGAGCAATGGAAGAAGGTGGCCTGGTCTGAGGAATCACGTGTTCTTTACATCACGTGGATGGCCGGTGCGCGTGGCTTCCTGGGGAACACATGGCACCAGGATGCACTATGGGAAGAAGGCGAGGCGGCGGAGGCAGTGTGATGCTTTGGGCAATGTTCTGCTGGGAAACCTTGGGTCTTGCCATCCATGTGGATGTTCCTTTGACACGTACCACCTACCTAAGCATTGTTGAGACCATGTACAGCCTTTCATGGAAACGGTATTCCCTGGTGGCTGTGGCTCTTCCAGCAGGATAATGCTCCTGACACAAAGCACAAATGCTTCAGGAATGGTTTGAGGAGCACAACAACGAGTTTGAGGTGTTGACTTGGCCTCCAAATTCCCCAGATCTCAATCCAGTCGAGCATCTGTGGGATGTGCTGAACAAACAAGTCCGATCCATGGAGGCCCCACCTCGCAACTCACAGGACTTAAAGTGGCTCAGTGGTTCATGTAGGTTGGCTACAAACCGGAAGGTTGGTGGTTCAATCCCCGGTTCCACCTGACCAAGTGTCGAGGTGTCCATGAGCAAGACGCCTAACCCCAGCTGCTCCTGACGAGCTGGATGGCGCCTTGCATGGCTGACACTAACGTCGGTGTACGAATGGGTGAATGTGAAGCAATATGTAAAGCGCTTTGGTGGCCATGGGTCAGTTGAAAGGGCTATATAAATGCAGTCCATTTACCATAAAGGATCTGCTGCTAACATCTTGGTGCCAGATACTACAGCACACCTTCAGGGGTCTAGTGGAGTCCATGCCTTTTGAATTTTAGCTTAATATGTTTAAGTTATACTGTTGAATGTTGAGTTCTTTAACATCATGTGTTTCTCATTGGCTGCTGCAGGTCCACCTGTGAACGTCACATGTAATATATTCATCAACAGCTTTGGCTCAGTGACAGAGACGACTATGGTAAGTGATCTGTCATTTACGCCTTTACTTTGAGTTATTGCCTCTGTCTTGAAGTCAACATGGCATTATCTGTGTTTCCATCCAAAGGTGTGCAGAATTGGAATATAAGACATAAGACATTTGCGAATAGAGAGGCGTTTTCATCCCATGTGCAAAATTGGTTCCTTTTCCCTCCATCATGAATGAGTGTCGTCTCACACACACACACACACACACACACACACACACACACACACACACACACACACACACACACACACACACACACACACACACACACGTCATGTTCTCTTGCGTTGGGATTCTGGTGTTTGGGAACACAATCGTGTGAGACGCTTCTGGAGGAATTAAACCAAATCACTCTGATCACAGACTCAGGCATTTCAGAACCAACATTTGAGATGCCACGACGCCATTGGTCCACTGGTTAGGCCAGTTATCCAATCACAGCCTCCACTGAGGGTTTATTGCGCAGTGAGGGATTTATTCTGTAAATGTAGTTTATGCTCTTCTTATCGGATAAAACATATTTATTCCCCCTTTTTATGCACATTTTTATAATTTATGCACGATTTTTACACAATATCCCACAATTTGCACAAAAAAATAAGTGTATGGAAACATAGATGAAGACTCATTTACTACTACGTGTTCTTGCAAAGAAAAACTGCTTGTCTTCATAAGCTTTAATCAGAATGCACTTCTCAATCAACTCCACATGGATCAAATCTAATAAAGTCCTGCCTTCATTTGGAAATAAGCAAGATTACATAAACAGTTAAACGAGACTCTACTTTGTCCCAAAACATTCCCTTGACGTTTCCCGTCCAGTCTGTTTTGTTTTAATAAATCAAATGGCGACGACCAGCAAACGATCCTCTCGATTCGCCAGCAGGCCTGAGATTCAGATTGATTGGTCTAATGTTTGGAGATATTCAGACACTTCAGGGGTAAACAATTCCCAAATCTGGAGTCAGGTCTCATTCTTCTTTTCCAAGGAATATTACTGCAGCCCAAAATCCGAACGCATCTCGAGTGGATATTAAGCACAAACGAGAGAGAAGCTGCTTTGATCGAATGCTCATGTTTACATGTTTTTAAGCAGACGATCGTTAATGAACACTACAGAGAAATTAAGATGAATTCGGACAAAAGCAACATATCTGAAAAGTCTTTCTACTTTAATATTTCATGTTTAATTCAATGTGTTACTTGCAATTTCAGAGCAAAAAATATATATTTTTTTGTGCATCTAAATGATAAAAAAAACTATAATTTAACACACACGTTTAATGTTTTGATGAGTACATTATTTATCTTGGTTATTATGTGCGCAGCTAATTAGGGTGACTCTTTTTGTAATGTCACAATTAGCTTGTTAAGAGTGAAACAAAAGGTCTTTCTCATTCATTCATTCAACAGTTTTCCAAGAGCTTCATCTCATGAAAACCTTGCCTGGCGTGTTTTCTACAGCCACTTCACAAGCTAACAAAAACACACAGAAACGTTAATAAAGTTACTGAATGGCTTTGCGATGCACGTTAAAGTCACGTCGTTCTTGCAGAGAAAAGGAAAAATTACGCCAATGCATGTTTTGTTATTGATGGTGGTCTTTTATGAAACCATGAAAGCACAAGTGAAGTAGTTGTTCGTGCACAAATGCTTTCAAACGCTTTCATTTTACCAGAAGGCCCGCTGATCTTCTGTCTGCATGCCAGCCATAAAGCGTCTCTTGGGTGTTTTCTGTATCACAAAGTCAACATGAAAATATAGCTGCAGACAGCCATTAAGGAGCCAAGCACAAAGAACGTGATAAGTCATGGCTGGGAGCATCAGACTGACTGCAATAATGAGCAATTAAAGATATATTAAGATCATTTCAGAAAGAAATGGCTGAATAATCACAAATACAGTCACTAGTGTGTGATTTAATGGTTTATCACTTCTGACAAATAGGTGGCCTTAACACAGTTACAGCCACCAGGAAGGAGGAGGCGGGAACCGGCGAACATTTAGAAGACTTTAATAAATAAATAAACAAACAAAACGAAAGTAACGCAGGCAGCTCCTCACGGACGACTGCCACACACACACATAATAAAACAAACAGAACACAACATAAAGTCCAGGCCTGGTCCTCTCTCGTCCTTCACTGGTGTCGCTCGTCCTTATATGCCTCGCTCGCTCCTCCCTCGCCACAGTGGCGCTGTGAATAAATTGTGTTGTGGTCAGAGTGAGGTGATCATGACACATGCAAAGTTTGGTGTCAATATGTCAAAGCATTGCAGAGATACAGCCTCTTTCGTCTATCGACATGAAATCCATAACTTTTTGCTGGCATGGTCTGAAGATGATCTGAGCCAAATTTGGTGAAAATCAGACCAATGGTCTAGGAGGAGTTCGAAAAATTAGGTTTTAAAGAAAATCAAAATGGCGGACAGGACGTTCAGCCGACTTTGGCTAAATTGGCATCGATGGTTTCGGCATGACCCAAGGAATCTGTTAAGACCAATTTCATTTCAATAGGCTAATATATATATATATACAAGTTATTAGAATTTTTGGAAATTTGACCACAAGGTGGTGCTGCCCAGAAACTTTTTGCATACCTTTAGGGCTTGGTGTCGAAGACACAAACCAAGTTTCATAACAGTACGCCAATGTGTTTGTAAATATAGCATTTTATGACAAAATTCTAAATGGCCGAAATACATGCTGCACCGAATCTAAAGAGACCAGTTTTGTGAATTTTTTTTTTTTTTTTTTTTTTTTTTGGCCAAACTCTTTAGAAGTTATAAGCAAAAAGAGCCATTTTTCATATCTCCGGGCCACTAGGTGGTGCTGTGCTGAAATGGTGCTGGTCGCCTCAGGTCATGGTTATCATAACACACTCCAAGTTTGGTCAGAATACGCTAAAGAGCTGCGGAGATGTAGCCTCAAGTCCATTTTGGCGTGCTCTTCATCAAATTTGTTCACACGTTATTTGAGAACGGTTTGATGAATCAACATGAATTCCATCACTTTTTGTCACCATGGTCTGAAGATGATCTGGTCCAATTTTTGTGAAAATCGCCATGGATGCAATTTAATCATCTTGAGTCAAGGAATCAGAAGAAAAAAAGAATTTTGTTTCAAGCCCTTACAGTGCAAAGGTTATTAAACGTGAGAGCAACTTTGGACAGTCGGTGGCGCTAGAGGGATTGAGTTAGAGATGCCACATTTGGTATGTTGTCAGTTCAGACTGTCCTCTATCTGTGTGCCAAATATCATAACTTTCCTGCAAGCGGTTGTATGGGAGGCCATAGACTCAATAGCGGAAGAAGAACAGAACAGGTGCTTGGCCCCTAATTAAAAACAACCCAATTTACTTCCATTCTAGTTAAACTGAAGGCTGAATATCATTTCATTTCTCTACTATAAGCACTCACAGAAGAGAAATGATCTTCTGCTTCATGCACTCCTAAAAAATAAAGGGGTTTTCGCAGTAAGAAGTGAACAGTTCTTAAAAGGTTCCACGGTTGTTAAAGGATCTTCATGGAACCACTAATAAAGAAGCTTTATTTTTAAGAGTGTGTGAAGCAAACGTACGTGTCTCGCAGGACTACAGGGTCAACATCTTCCTGAGGCAGAAGTGGAACGACCCTCGGCTGGCGTACAGCGAGTATCCCGACTCCTCGCTGGATCTGGACCCGTCCATGCTGGACTCCATCTGGAAACCAGACCTGTTCTTCGCCAACGAGAAAGGTGCCAACTTCCACGATGTCACCACGGACAATAAGCTCCTGAGGATCTTTAAGGATGGAACCGTTCTGTACAGCATCAGGTATGAGGATCTTAACCCAGCTTTACTTGATTATCCATCATCATTAGAAAAATCATGAGTGTCAAATATGAACATTAGGCTTTATTTGTACAATCATCATTGTATTGCATTGCATTATGTTTTAAAACTACAGAGCTTTGATCATAAAAATAAGCATTAAATATCATCCTATTAAGGCATTTATATGCATTTTATGCTGTTATAAAGACCTCATTGATTTACATTACAAGCATCAGCATTTCATATAAATATCAGCATCTTGCTCAGTTTGGGGCTCTGAATAAAACTGAGCTGATCTTTCCTCCATATTCTCACTATATATGAGCTATAAAAGTCTGATGGATCAAATATGATACTCAAACACATATGCATACTATTTTGGCTCAATAATGGGTTCCATTATATCATTCGTCAGGCTTTACAGGATTAGCACAGCGCATTTTCATATTTTTAACCATCTATTCAGACAGATTTGTGTCATTTGAATAAACAAGGTGAATGTTTTAGAGCAACACAAACCAAATAACATCAAATCCACTGATAATGCTGATAATCAGGCGGTTTATTCTTCCTCTCTCAGCGCTGATCAGATATAAAGACATTACTCATTTCTCCAGAGGATCTTGTCACGTTGTTAAAGACGTCTACAGTTGTAATGAAGTTCAGCGATTCCCCTGTTCGCCAGCAGCAAAAGCACATAAAAAAGAGTGAAGTCATTATCAATTAAAGCCGACTTCAACGCCTCGCCTGAAGCAAATGACTGTTAGAAGAAGCTGATGAAATCTCAGCGGTGATCTCAGAAGCAGGATCGGTTTAAAGAGTCTGATATTGTTAACTAAAGCCATTTAAAAAGTAATGATTGAAAAAAATTTATAAACTTGAACAATCGTTATTGGGAGTGGTTCGGTGTGCAATTTAAAGGAATTAAATAATTAAAGGATTAAACCGATTTAATGAGTGGTAAAAGAAGTTCTAAGTCTAATTGCAGTAGTAAAGTAACTATTTTAATTTTATTTTAAAATATTCACTCTTATTCATGTCTAGCCCTTACGGTTCAAAAGTTATTAACCGTGAGAGCAACTTTGGACAGTCGGTGGCGCTAGAGGGATTGAGTTAGAGATGCCAAATTTGGAATGTTGTCAGTTCAGACTGTCCTCTATCTGTGTGCCAAATTTCATAACTTTCCTGCAAGTGGTTCAATGGAAAAATATGAAGAATACGAACACTAATGATTACAATAAAACAGGCGATTGGCCCGATTTACTTCTATTCTAGTTAAACTGAAGGCTGGATATCATTTCATTCTCCTGCTACGATTCATGGCATATTTTCAATTCAATACAACAAAGTTTGATATAAAAAGTAGTTTGCATCACTGGATATTACTGTTAGTCGTTTAACATTTTCTGTTGTATTAAATGTTCTGACCACACACTCTTTCGCCGTTAAAACTGTTGCGTTGGAATTCACACTTGCATTTGGTGAACATTAAGCCCCGCCTCCTTTGACATGATTGGCCGTCTCAATCATTTTGACATTGACGAGCACTGCTGGACCGCTGAGGTACTTTTAAAACTTTTAGTTTAAGCGTAATGGAGTGAAGCAGAGCAGCATCACGAATATCAAATATTGTGGGGAAAATTTTGCCATTGCTTATTATTGGGGGGGGTATTGTGTTCCTCATGCACACAGATGCACTGATAAGTACCAAAAATCAGTACCCCAATTTACCGGCTTACATGCAAATCAATAACCTAAGTAAACCATTGTTAAACCGGCAAGACGTGAGCATCCATGTATTTCACTCTATTTATTATATGAGTTGGGATGTTAAATAAAGTATTTAAAAAGTAAATTAAAAAGTATTTCAAAATGTCAGTGGGAAACTCTGACAATTGGGTTAAGAATGTGCATGTATTAACATTTTAATTTAAACACTATAATTACTAAAACTGATATAGAAATATGTGTATATATATATATAAACTAATTAAAATTACAATATCAAATCAAGTCACCTTTATTTATATAGCGCTTTTAACAAGTCCAATTGTTTCAGAGCAGCTTCACATTGTTAACAGTAAAATAATGCAACAGAATTTGTACAGCCGTTCTGGTGAAACGGTGATGTTATCCAGCTCATTTCAGTATCATATAGTGTCAATGCGGGCAGATCGGGAATATAGATGAGATTTAGGAGTCCCCAACTGAGCAAGCCAAAAGCCAGAGGCAACGGTGGCAAGGAACCAAAACTCCTTCAGGGTCAGGATGGAGAAAAAACCTTGGGAGAAACCAGGCTCAGTCGGGGTGCCAGTTCTCCTCTGGCCGACGAACAAACAGTGTATGATTATAATTCTGGCAACATTGCAGGTCTTAAGTCATATTAGGCAAATTGATATTCGTAAGATTATTTGAAAGATTGGAGTCGTCACGCCGGAGACGGGTTTAATGAGGATGTCGTGTCGATGCAGCATTTACGGGGGGAGTTTATTTGACACGCTCTCTGCAGACACTTCAGGGATGAGCTGGTCATGTCCAGGCGCTGGTCCACCATCTGATCTGGATACGGCCTGGATCTGGCTGACTGCAGTAAACCTCGGGATAAACAGAGAGACTAACATTAGCGTAGATGCCATTCTTCTTATGATGTAACGAGTACATCAGGTGTTATGGGAAGTGTTCCCGGTTCCGGCTGACCTAGTTAATGCAGCCTGACAATCATTTACTGATTTGAGTAATAGAAATTGATAATGCTTTATGTGTAAGCCATAGTAAAGAGATGCGTTTTTAGTCTAGATTTAAACTGACAGAGTGTGTCTGCTTCCCGAACAATGCTAGGAAGACTGTTCCAAAGTTTAGGCGCTAAATAGGGAAAGGATCGACCGCCTGCAGTTGATTTTGATATTCTAGGTATTATCAACTGGCCAGAGTTTTGAGACCGCAATAGACGTGATGGAGTATAATGCGTTAAGAGTTCGCTCAAGTACTGGGGAGCTAAACCATTTAGTGCTTTGTAAGTAATAAGCAAGATTTTAAAATTTATTCGATGTTTAATAGGGAGCCAGTGCAGTGTTGACAGAACCGGGCTAATATGGTCATACTTCCTTGTTCTAGTAAGAGCTCGAGCTGCTGCGTTTTGGACCAGCTGGAGTTTGTTTATTAAGCGAGCAGGGCAACCACCCAGTAAAGCATTACAGTAATCTAGCCTTGAGGTCATGAACGCATGAATTAACTGTTCAGCATTTTGCATCGAGAGCATGTGCCGTAATTTAGATATATTTTTAAGATGGTAGAATGCAGTTTTACAGATGTTAGAAACGTGGCTTTCAAAAGAAAGATTGGTATCAAATATATAGCACATAACATTACTAAAACTGAAAATATAAAATTAAATATTGATTAAAAGTATTATTTAATATACTAGTCTGTAAATAATGCTGAAATAACACTGGACCACACTGAACATATGTGATTATTTTAAAATGTTAGGTTTAAATAAAACAAAGTTTTAAATCCTGAGTGATTTAAAGCATGCCACACTGTTAAAAATAAATAAATAATAAAAAAGTTGCTGCCTTAAATTTAGTAAAATATAATCAACTTGGATGTTTAAGTCATTTAAACCTAAATTACATTAAATTACAGTTGAATCTTGTATAACATATAAAAAAGTTGAAAACTGCTTAACTTATTTTGATGAGTTAAAGCAATGTAAAAACATGTCATAACATTGATCATATCATTTTTACAGTGCATAAATGATTCATAAATCGTTCTGATTGTGCTCCATTTACACTGTAGAATAATTTTTCAAATTTGCAAATGAAAAACTATTATAGCAGCATGAATGATTCAATAACTCTCTCATTAAAGCACATTTCAGTCGTGTATAATGCAGTGTCACTTGCTGTTTTTGGTCATTTTTAGTGAGGTCTGATCAGGTCATCAGGTTTAGTTCTCTCTTTCTTGTTGATGAAAGCATTTCTCTTCAGCCAGTGATGATCGCGTGAACAGGAGATTTCTGCATCCACACGTGTTTGGAGAATCTCTGTTACGTTCTGTTGTGAAAATCAGCTGATATGACGCTGTCCTAGTTTTCATAAATGATGCTCTATATAGATCTGCACACACCAGCTCGTCGTACGCTCTGAATTCATGCATAAATCATAGTGCCGCTCGTCAGACGCTTCCAGGTGATGAATTCATCATTCAATACTCCAGTCAGGTTAAAGTCACGCTTAGAAGCGGTTTAATATTACAGCATCAGCTATTCCAGATAACAGTCAGATTTATGATTTCATAAGCAATAACTGTACTTACAAATAATGCTTTACACTTTATAATAGGGTTTCATTTGTTGACTGCATTGAACTAACAATGAAAAAGGCATTTATTAATCTAAGTTAATGATAATTTCAACATTTAACACATTATCAAAAGTTGCATCTGTTAATATTATTTAAAACTTTACACTTTAAAATTAGGTCTCATTAATTAATGCATAAACTAACATTAAATGGGACCTTATTTTATTATTATTATCATTATGTACTTAAAACAATCCTTATTTATTAGTTTCTTGTTGGTGTTTTCTAATTCCTGTTTATAAATAATTATATATGAACTAAATGAGAAATTATGTACATTTATATATACAGTACATATTTGCATGTCTTCTATTTCTTTAGAGCTGCTTTATACCAGAATTTGTCTCATATTTAAAACAAAACAAAATAACATGTAATTTACTAGAGGTTCTGACAAAATGTTAATTGCTGCAGCCTATTAAAAAAATGATTTTATTATTTTTAATTATTATTTTTAATTCTCTTGAATTAATTATTCAATGACTCGCTCATAAAGACACTTGTTTCATTACTGGATGAATCAATGTTTTTGAACAAATCTCTAGAGTGAATGATTCAATGACTCACTCATAAAGACTCACTTGTTTCATTACTGGATGAATCAGTGTTTTTGAACAAATCTCTTGAGTGAATGATTCAATGACTCACTCAAAGACTTCACTTGTTTCATTACTGGATGAATCAGCGTTTTTTTTTAACAAATCTCTTGAATGAATGATTCAATGACTCACTCATAAAGACTCACTTGTTTCATTACTGCATGAATCAGTGCTTTTGAATGAATCTGTTGAGTGAATGATTCAATGACTCACTCATAAAGACTTCACTTGTTTCATTACTGGATGAATCAGTGTTTTTGAACAAATCTCTTGAATGAATGATTCAATGACTCGCTCATTGTTGTATAAAGCGCTATAGAAATAACCGCCTTGCCTGTGTCATTGCTCATAGGTTGACCTTAATACTCTCCTGTCCGATGGATCTGAAGAACTTCCCGATGGATGTCCAGACCTGCACGATGCAGCTGGAGAGCTGTGAGTACTACAGGAGTCTCTTCATCATCTCTCTGTTGTTCACGTTCACGCACTGATGCTGTGTTTCTGCTGTTCTCCAGTCGGATACACCA
>CM031951.1:5679695-5687195 GCA_018749465.1 Paracanthobrama guichenoti | reverse complement strand
CGCTCGATTTAACGTGGATATCTGATGTGTACATGACCAGCAGTGCAGCTTCTTCTGTTGTTGTTGAAAGGTTTCATACGAAAGACGCTGTTTTATATGATTGTCTTTTGGATCTTGATCGTTTTTATGAATCGTCACTCTTCTCCTCTCTCGAGACACAGCACACACACTTACACCATATTGTAGATTTAAATCTCACTAAACCCATGTTCAGATTATATTTCATCCACAAATCAAAAGAAATATGTTATTAAATAATATACTATAAAATGGTAGAAAAGTCAATAATGTAATATAATTATATTAATATGCACTGAACAAAATTATAAACGCAACACTTTTGTTTTTGCCCCCAATTTTCATGAGCTGAACTCAAAGATCTAACACTAGGCCTGTTCACAAATCTGTGTTAGTGAGCACTTCTCCTTTGCCGAGATCATCCATCCACCTCACAGGTATGGCATATCAAGATGCTGATTAGACAGCATGATTATTGCACAGGTGTGAGTCAAATGGTGGTCGCACCAGATATTGACTTTTTTTTGGACCCCCCAGGGCCCCCCGGCCCGGACCCTCTCCGGACCCCCAATACAGTAAAACTGCACATTTTAGAGTGGCCTTTTATTGTGTCCATCCTAAGGCAAACCTGTGGAATAATCATGCTGTCTAATCAGCATCTTGATATGCCATACCTGTGAGGTGGATGGATGATCTCGGCAAAGGAGAAGTGCTCACTAACACAGATTTAGACAGATTTGTGAACAATATTGGAGAGAAATAGGCCTAGTGTTAGATTTGAGTTCAGCTCATGAAAAATGGGGGCAAAATCAAAAGTGTTGCGCTTATAATTTTATTTATATATATATGTAATATCTTGCACTATATTATATTTATATGATATAACATTTTTAAATAATACAAATAATAATGTATATACAGTATATAAAATATTAATATTTTAAAATGTAATATATACATAAATCTTATATCAAATTGTAAAATATGAATGTATATTGTTCACAATTTAATATTTTTAAATACATTTTTAAAAAGTATATTCAATTGTAATATATTACAATTTGATATCAGATTTTTAAAATATATATTACATTATATATATAAAATATTTAATAGTGTAATATTTATGTATATTAATATTTATGTATATTAATATTTGTAAATATATATATATATATATATATATATATATATATATATATATATATATATATATATTATATTATACACACTCACCTAAAGGATTATTAGGAACACATACTAATACTGTGTTTGACCCCCTTTCGCCTTCAGAACTGCCTTAATTCTACGTGGCATTGATTCAACAAGGTGCTGAAAGCATTCTTTAGAAATGTTGGCCCATATTGATAGGATAACATCTTGCAGTTGATGGAGATTTGTGGGATGCACATCCAGGGCACGAAGCTCCCGTTCCACCACATCCCAAAGATGCTCTATTGGGTTGAGATCTGGTGACTGTGGGGCCATTTTAGTACAGTGAACTCATTGTCATGTTCAAGAAACCAATTTGAAATGATTGGAGCTTTGTGACATGGTGCATTATCCTGCTGGAAGTAGCCATCAGAGAATGGGTACATGGTGGTCATAAAGGGATGGACATGGTCAGAAACAATGCTCAGGTAGGCCGTGGCATTTAAACGATGCCCAATTGGCACTAAGGGGCCTAAAGTGTGCCAAGAAAACATCCCCCACACCATTACACCACCACCACCAGCCTGCACAGTGGTAACAAGGCATGATGGATCCATGTTCTCATTCTGTTTATGCCAAATTCTTATACCATCTGAATGTCTCAACAGAAATCGAGACTCATCAGACCAGGCAACATTTTTCCAGTCTTCAACTGTCCAATTTTGGTGAGCTTGTGCAAATTGTAGCCTCTTTTTCCTATTTGTAGTGGAGATGAGTGGTACCCGGTGGGGTCTTCTGCTGTTGTAGCCCATCCGCCTCAAGGTTGTGCGTGTTGTGGCTTCACAAATGCTTTGCTGCATACCTCGGTTGTAACGAGTGGTTATTTCAGTCAAAGTTGCTCTTCTATCAGCTTGAATCAGTCGGCCCATTCTCCTCTGACCTCTAGCATCAACAAGGCATTTTCGCCCACAGGACTGCCGCATACTGGATGTTTTTCCCTTTTCACACCATTCTTTGTAAACCCTAGAAATGGTTGTGCGTGAAAATCCCAGTAACTGAGCAGATTGTGAAATACTCAGACCGCCCATCTGGCACCAACAACCATGCCACGCTCAAAATTGCTTAAATCACCTTTCTTTCCCATTCTGACATTCAGTTTGGAGTTCAGGAGATTGTCTTGACCAGGACCACACCCCTAAATGCATTGAAGCAACTGCCATGTGATTGGTTGATTAGATAATTGCATTAATGAAAAATTGAACAGGTGTACCTAATAATCCTTTAGGTGAGTGTATATATGTGTGTGTGTGGTGTAATATGTACACATTACACAAATTTTAAAATATTTGTATATTCATATAAAATATTAATATAGTGTAATATTTAAACACTATACAATTTGAAAATACGTTATATAATGTATGTATGTGTGTATATATAAAATATATACATTTTTAAAAATGTAATATAATTTTTAAATATATATATATTATTACACACGCACACGCCTTTTGGCCTTTATCCATGACATGACTCTTTTCTCTCAGCTGTCATCTCAATTGCTTTGTATTTTGAAGAACACATAATAGTGAGGATGAAAAGCATCACCTTGTCTTTCATTACGTTATAGTACGATGTAGATTTGTCTGTTTTCTCATGGTTGTGACACGTAATCAATTGTTTACATAATCAAATGGCATAACCTATTAAATGCTGCATATGCTGAACATTTTCATATTTCAGGTCTACTGAGCCAATTATTGGGCATCAAAAATCACTAGGTAATAAAATCGTTGCAATAAACTGCACACAAGCTGTGACATTTTAAGCGGACAGGCAAAAAAATTAATCTGTCACTTTTTAAGAGCCCCCAAAACATCTAAAATATCTGTGGTTTATATGTTACTTAAAAAATTATTTCTTCAGAATATGCAACTGCTTATGGAGAAAGATGCTTGTTGTCCCCAATGGTGTAATTCCAGCATCTTCCAGCAGGGGCTAACTCACCCATGCTAACCAGACTAACCTTGAACACGTGGGACAAACAGATGAACAAAAATGTCATATTCTCTCAGATCCGACACAATATTGTAACACAAGCTGAGAAACTGAGTTTGCAACAGATGAGTGATGCAATAACTCTTTTCCAGCACTTTAGATACAGATGCTCCTTTGCGCTTAAAGAAGATTAAAGAAAATAGTCCAACGCCGTGGTACAATGAGCCTTTAAGAGAGCAGCCCGAAAAATAGAAGAAAACAAAACAAAACTATAGGTATTTCGCATTTAGTGGAACGAAAGTGTTACTGCATACAGACAGGCCTACCTAGTCAGAATAAGAGTTCACTAGTTCACCAAAGCAAGAGATTATTTCTGCAAAGACAAACCTTTTCAACTCTGTAACTTCACAAATCTGCGTGTTATATTTCTGTAAAAGTGTATATATTAGACTAGATACTTTACGAATTATAATTTGGTTATTTACAGAATTAAACAAAAATGAACAATGTTGATCCAAAGTCAGTTATTGCTCATGGTTTTTATTTTGTTATCAAACTGATCTGTGCCATAATTTGATCAAACAAAATGATGTCACTTTGTGCAGGATGATGTCATTAAGGGACTGGCTTTTGTTTTAGATTTGGATGGAAAGTCATATTAAGGACACAGAAAAAAAAACAACATTTTCAATTGATTAAAGTATCTTGCAAATATGATACAAGTAGTAAAATATAAAAATTTTTATACATATTTTTAGTCTAATTAGTCAAACAAAAACATATAGTTATGTACAGTGATAAAATCACAGTTGTTATTTACAGTCATAATATAGTCATTATTTGCCAGATAGCTTAGAAGAACTCAATGTTGCAACAGAAAATACTGACTCGCTCTTTTCCAGCCCTTTAGACTCTTTGGGTCAGATTTACTAAACAGGGCAAATTAGCGTGAGAGCGCAATTCCAGAAAAGCACCGATGGGAGTGGACAGTTCCACTACTTACGCGTGATCTACTGACGACGCACAAATTAATGAACACAGACGCAGCCGGAACATTTCCATAATGACCAGCACAATCAACCCGTAAGTGTCTGGTTTAAGAAGTGCTTTTTAATGCCGCAATCACCAGTAAATTGATGAGCACAAACCTTTGTAAATCACCTCGCATGATTGATTTAAATACTCTCCTCCCAGAAATACTGCGTCTGAAAAGGAAACTCCTACAAATACATATGCAATCAGGTCAGCCACAAAAATAACCCTGTCCACGCTTTTTCAGCTCTATCACTGCACGTCTTTAGTAAATCCTGACAGTCGTTTTTTAACGCCAAAAGAGGGTTTGCACTGGCGCAAGCTGTTAGTAAATCTGTAATAGTAAACCCTTAAGTTACTCTTTTGCACTTAAAGAAGATTAAAGAAAATAGTACAATGCCGTGGTACAATGAGCCTGTAAGAGAGCAGCCGAAAAATGGAGCGCAGCTGGAAGAGAACAAAACTAGAGGTATGTCGCATTTAGTGGAAGGAAAGTGTTACTGCATACAGAAAAGCCTTAAAACGGCTAGATCAGCTTTTATTTTGATTCTCTTAGAAGAGAACAAACACCAAGGTATTTATTTGATACAGTGGCTAAATTAAACTTCTGTATGTGTATATGTATGTATGTATGTGTATATATATATATATATGTATGTATGTGTATATATATATATATATATATATATATATATATTCACTTGTTATTAATGTATATCTTTAAATAGTCAAACTTTACTTGCAGTGAAAATGTTGATTTTTTTTTTTATTAATAAATGCAACAAAGCAATCCTTCAAAAAATAGAAATGTTACAAGACCCACACTCACCATTCTGACTGATCTCAGACATGATCTCCAGACTGAGACGGAAGGTGTTGCGGTGCTGATGCTGGTTTCCATGGTAACGCTGGCAGCTGCGAGGACACTTGAAGTGGATGATTGTTAGAAATATTGTCAGTGCTGCTCCTATTTGCTCTGGTCTGTCTGAAAACACGGTTTATCTGGTCGTGTCAGAGAGTCTGGCAGATGAAAGGAAAAGCACAGATTAAATAAAATGCATGTGGACTGTTATTAAACATCGCATCACGGGGTTAATTTGACAGAAATAGCAACATTAAACAAACACATAAAATAATGAAATAATTGATGTAATCAACTCAAGAGTAGCACCAGACGAACTCAGAAGAATATGCATTTTACAATAAGGTGCTATTAGTTAATGCATCAACTAACACTAACTAACGAGTGATACATTTGTAATTCATCCTTAGTGTGTATTCTTACCTAAGGATTCAATCTCATAAGCACAGCAGCTTTTGATCTGCCGCTGCTCCTGAGAAACGTGTGTTCAGGCTGTTCTTCAACATCAACATCCCCCAGAGATTCAGACCTGCACAGAGAAACAGAACATGAGAAAACAACAAATCCTCAATTCATCAGATCCACTGACATCATAATACTTACAGAGTTCCCCTCCGAAATGATGTCACTTCCTGGAGGTGATGCTATTAAAGAAATGGCTTTTGGCATTTAGAATTTGAACGTAAAATGATAATTCAATATCAATTGGTTACAAAATTTGGAAATGTCATACAAATGGTAAAATATCGATCTTCTCATTTTTAATGCACGTCAAATGTTTTCAATGAAGATGTAGACAATAGCTCATAAATTTGTAACGCAAAATTTTTTAAAAACAGAAATAGTATTTTCTTGTAAAATGAGTGTATCAATATATGCAGGATACATACTATATGTGTATGTGCATATATATATATATATATATATATATATTGTGACAGCATGAGAGGCTCAGGATCTTTGACTTGCAGTTTCCCAGGAAACACCACAACAACAGTCTCTTCAGGGTGCAGGTGTATTTTTAATGATCAAACAAAAGTATCAACTTAAATATCTTCAGCTTATAACAAACAACTTAATCTTCCTTGGCTCACAATCATCCTTTGCCTCTTCTCCCAGCCACACACACCCTATTATATCCTGTTCCTGGTCTTATTAGCTGCAGCTGCTCTCTCAGGCGGCCATCTTGCCGACTAGTGTCCCCTGGGAAGGGTAGTTCTTACAAGACACTCTCTTGCTCCACCAATCTTAGAGCAATGTATCTGCCTTCTAGAACACGCCCTCTTATGATGCCACAATATATATACACACACACCGATCAAGCATAACATTATGACCATCCACATGACCTAATATTGTGTTGGTCCACCTTTTGCTGACCCGTCGAGGCATGGACTCCACTAGACCCCTGAAGGTGTGCTGCGGTATCTGGCACCAAGATGTTAGCAGCAGATCCTTTAAGTCCTGTAAGTTGCAAGGTGGGGCCTCCATGGATCGAACTTGTTTGTTCAGCACATCCCACAGATGCTCGATTGGATTGAGATCTGGGGAATTTGGAGGCCAAGTCAACACCTCAAACTCGTTGTTGTGCTCCTCAAACCATTCCTGAAGCATTTGTGCTTTGTGTCAGGAGCATTATCCTGCTGGAAGAGCCACAGCCACCAGGGAATACAGTTTCCATGAAAGGCTGTACATGGTCTCAACAATGCTTAGGTAGGTGGTACGTGTCAAAGTAACATCCACATGGATGGCAGGACCCAAGGTTTCCCAGCAGAACATTGCCCAAAGCATCACACTGCCTCCGCCGGCTTGCCTTCTTCCCATAGTGCATCCTGGTGCCATGTGTTCCCCAGGGAAGCCACGCACCCGGCCATCCACGTGATGTAAAAGAACACGTGATTCATCAGACCAGGCCACCTTCTTCCATTGCTCCGTGGTCCAGTTCTGATGCTCACGTGCCACTGTTGGTGCTTTCGGCGGTGGACAGGGGTCAGCATGGGCACCGTGACTGGTCAGCGGCTATGCCGCCCCATACGCAACAAACTGAGATGCTCTGTGTATTCTGACACCTTTCTATCAGAACCAGCATTAACTTCTTGAGCAGTTTGAGCTCCAGTAGCTCGTCTGTTTGATCGGACCACACGGGCCAGCCTTCGATCCCCACGTGCATCAATGAGCCTTGGCCGCCCATGACCCTGTGTCCGGTTCTCCACTGTTCCTTCCTTGGAGCACTTTTGATAGATCCTGACCACTGCAGACCGGGAACACCCCACAAGAGCTGCAGTTTTTGAGATGCCTGACCCAGTCGTCTAGCCATCACAATCTGGCCCTTGTCAAACTCGCTCAAATCCTTACGCTTGCCCATTTTTCCTGCTTCTAACACAAAATGTTCACTTGCTGCCTAATATATCCCACCCACTAACAGGAGCCGTGATGAA
>CM031951.1:5664695-5674695 GCA_018749465.1 Paracanthobrama guichenoti | reverse complement strand
TTGAAAACTCATTGAGTTGTATAGAGCCAATTTCATGTTTTGTTCAATTATAGTCCCACCACTTTTTGTGTGTGTCCTCAGAGTGCCCCCATACATAAGTGTGCCAAATTTGGTGAAAATATCTCATTTAATTTAGGAGTTATAGACTTTTGTATTTATGAGCATATAAAAAATAATCCACACGTGACTTTGATTGCATTTTTTTGCCACTTACTATCAAAATTTTGACATTAGGCCTGAAGATTATAACCAACCTGCTATGATTCTGATTTTCCTGCGGTGGTTTCGTCTCAATCGGACTAACGGTTTCGAAGATATTGCCGAAAGTTGTTTTAACGCTAAATCACAACGTTAAACAAACCATAAGGTGAAACCTAGCATGTTTGGTATCGTTGGACTCGGCAAGGATTGGGGAATCTAAGAATATGAGTCCTGTAAAATAAGTCGACCACACCCAAAGTTATAAGCATGTGAATATTTGATTTTACCACTAGGTGGCGCTGGCTTGACACTTCTCAGGCTCCTTCAGGGCATCGTGCTGAGTTTCGTAACGATACGGCAGCGTGTTCATAAAATACATTTCACTACAAAATTGGCCAAAAATGGCCGATGCCCATAATGGCCGATATAGGAAAAATTGGATATTATTCGACTCAGCATGCCGCCCCGAAACTAACAAGACCTTTTATGATTTTTGGGCAAAGCGTTCAGAAGTTATAAGCAATAATTGCCATTTTTCATATCTTTTGACCAGTAGGTGCATGTAGCCTCAGGTCATGCTTGTGATGACATGTACCAAGTTTGGTCAGAATACGATAAAGTGCTGAGAGATACGGTCTTATGTCTATTTCTGCAAGCGCTATGTAAAATTAGTTTGCGTCTTATTCAAAAACGCCTTGACGAATCGACTTAATTTTGTTGGCAGTGCCTACAATTTTTGTGCAAATCGGATAAACCATCTAGAGAAGTCTTTTTAGCTGGAAAATTGGCATTACCGATGACATCATAGGGTTCAATCGAATCGTCTTGAGCCATGGAATCAGAGGAGGGAAAAATTTGTTTATAGCCCTTACGGTTCAAAAGTTATTAACCGTGAGAGCAACTTTGGACAGTCGGTGGCGCTAGAGGGATTGAGTTAGAGATGCCAAATTTGGTATGTTGACAGTTCAGACTGTCCTCTATCTGTGTGCCAAATTTCATAACTTTCCTGCAAGCAGTTCAATGGACTGCCATAGGCTCGATAAGAGCGGAAAAGAAACGGAAAAAGAATAATAAGAACGCCACTGATACCTTCGGTGCTTGGCACATTATGACAAAAACATACAACAAAATGACTAAAATGAAAACAATATTCAAAATATTAGCAAAAACTATAATAGAAAAATCAATGATACTAACATAACACTGATATCAAAAAGGGAAATGTTCATCTTAAACTTCAGTACCAAAAAGGACAAAACGAATCATTTCTGTGAATCAATAAAACCAAAGGTCAACGATGCATTCGGGTAACCAACTCAAAATATCCCGTATGGTGTTTTACATACATTAAAACGCTTTGCAACATAATATCTGTTGGTAAATATTGCTGTTTGTTACTATTGTATTGTTATATTAGTACATATAGCTGGACGATGACCGGTTTCTGCAGAGCCGAATTTAACCATTTTAATAATTGATGATCTGTAATGACACTTTTGTCTATTAGAGCTGCGTTACAGCCGAAGTGAACTGTGTTTGCATCATTGAATCACTATTTACCTGTTGATCACTGTAATAAAGGTGACTTGACATATAAAAATAAAAAAATAAAAAAACATAAGGAGCATCATTTGAATCAAATATTGTAATCAAGTACTGCAGCTTCAATAATCAATAAGCGTGTTTTCAGTTTTTAATAATGAATTTTCATTTGCTATATATGCACCAATAAAATAATACAATACCTAATAAATGAAATTATATGTAAACATTTTAAATATGAAAATGACAGAGAATTCCTTGAATATGGTGATGCAAATGAACCATTAGAGTCATTTGAATCAATTCATTGAATCTGACAGTTTGAACTGAAATCACAGTCACTGATAATGTGAGATTAATATCAACACTGATAATAATCATAAATGTTTCTCATCATATTAGAATGATTTCTGAAGGATCATGTGACACTGATATTTTAGGGTCCAGTGTTACAGGAGTGACATACGTGTTATTTGCGGGTCTCAGGACAACACCGACGACCAAACTCTGTCCAACGACTCTCTGCCAAACTCCGTCCACCTTCAGACGAGCTTCGGCACATTCAGTCTGCATCCCGTTATCCGAGATGTCACACTCTTCCTCTCCAGCATCATCATCTTCATCCCACAGGGAAACAAGCCCTTCCTATGGCACAGTTACACACGAACTGGATCTAAAACATTTCCAGCACTTTTTAAAGAGGAATAAAGAATAAAGGGGCGGGGCCTGGTTGAGTTAGTTAGTAGTGTGTTGAAACTGGTGGTTATGGTAAGGGGCGGGACATTTCCCAAACACCAATCACTACACACTGCTCCAGCCGACCAATCAGAGCACAGTGTGCTTTTCAGAAGGCGGGGCTTCATAGAGACAGGATCTAAACAGAGCGTTACTGACAGACTGGGAAGAGAGGAGCCGCAACAATGGAGAATATGGGAAATAATCAACATTACCTGCTCTAGTAGAGCCAGAAAACAACATCAAGATATTACTATGAAAGTTGAAGAACCTGTTCTGGAGGGAATATCACATGTTCTCTGTTGGATATCAGGTCGGTCAAGGCCACTAATGACTGCAGAGTGAATCTGTCTTTGACCTCCACGTCTCTCTGAAGGTCTTCGAGGAAGTTCAGGCCGCTCTACAAACCAATAACAACAGCAGAGAAGACGACAGACTATTAACCATGAGCGTTACATTTGAGAGGAATATTCCATGTTCACCTGCAGCCACAGAAAATAAACATGGCATGTGACTCCCATGAAAATAAGTCAACCAAATCCAAAGTTATAAGCATGTGAATATTTGATTTTAGCACTAGGTGGCGCTGGCTCGAAACTTCTGAGGCTCCATCGATGACCCATACCGAGTTTCAGAACTACGCTAATGCGTTCATAAAATACAGCATTTACTACAAAATTCAACTGCAGTAGCCACCGTTCAACCTTAAACTAATATACACCATATATTGTAGAATTAAAACACTTTATACCCAAATGTCAAAACATTTACTCAAATCAATGAATAGCACTAATAAAGCCCCAGTCTCGCAGATCATTACCTAAAAAAAGTTGTTCTAGGGTTTAGTTACCCTTTAAATTAACATTGGGATTAATAAAGTAGAAGTATTGACACCTTAATGTAAAGTGTTACCAAAACTATTAATACAAATGATGATCCTAAAATAACACTTGTGTTATGGACAAAATTATGTGAATTTTCTACAAATAGAAAAAAAAACATTTATGTTCTACAGATCCAATAATAATGCAGAATTTTTCATTTTGGTTAAAATATTCTCATAATACCTCAATTTTAGAAGAATCAGGAGTCTATAAGAAAAGGATCGTCAGGCGCTTTATTTATAGAACCTATGGATTTAGTTTATGGATTAATTTTAATTCAATTTTATTAATTAAATAGCTTGTAAACATACTTTATCACTAGAACAATGTATCCATATAAAGACGGCTTCTTTAGAAACAAGGGAAGAGTTCTGTATAGATCCCCATCGAACCCTCGTCGGTGAAATTACCTGCAGTCTGGACTCTAAAGCTTGAACTGTGAGAAGGAAGTTCTCCTGCGCCGTGTCCGAAGTGTTCAGGACTTCACCGTCTGATCGCCCACACTGCAAAGCATTCATAGATTTATCAAAGAGCACATTCATTTATTTAATAGAATGCATGTAATAGAAACAGGGATTGCACGTCTGTCCCGTTTAGGTTGCAGACAGCAGTGAGAAATGCAAACTATCAAACGCATCTAATCATGCAACATTGTTCAGCTTAGTTTAACCCTCTGGGCCTCTTCGGTCAGAAATGACTGAAAAATGTTATGTTTTGAAATCTTTATTTAATTTGCTTCATCGGAATGGGATGACACTTGGTGAGTTTTGTCGCATTAGCTATGTGAACACACACAAAAACCACGGACATGATTCGGATGCGTAAAGGGTCAGGAGTAAAGTCACACATGACTCCTTCGAAGTCAAAAATTTCCACCGTAGGAAACAAATGGGAAATACGAAAAAAAATTAAAACTCAGAGAATCTTCTGGTGGTACAAACTACAAATCAGCCACTGCGCAAGAGTACAAAACACACACACTCACAAATGGAACTGGTGTCTCTGTAACAATATGGTAAAACTGAGCCAAAACACTCAGATAAGAGATCGAAATCAGATTTATTAAGCTCTGATAAAGCATACCTGTTCATTTGTATTGAAATGTGATGTTATGTGTAACAAAATGCCCACTGCGTTCAGGTTTGACTGTAGTAAAATGCAAAAACTGACACTTCAAATCAACATTTCAAACCTTGAGAAAAAGTAGTGTTTGACTGTAGTGCAGTTTCACAATGTCAACACAAGGTGGCAGTACTAGATTTTAGGCCAGGGAAACAGTAGCACGCAAAAAGTGCTACTTGTGCGCAGCGAAACTCGTGAGCTCTGAGTCGGACCGAATCTGTTTACTTGCTGAGTTTCTCGATCACACGACCACTAAACAGCCCGTGAGAAGTGTTCGAGTTCGGCGTAGAGGTCGGTACAAGCTGCACATCTCTGTGACTTGATTTAATTTAGTTTAAAGCCAGTTGAAAGTGCGCTGACTTAACAACACTAGTATGCAAATCAGGAGAAACATTGAGCCGATCCAGCTTCAACCAACAATTCACCAACATTTATCATGGATTTACTGTGTTAACACTAACTGTAACCATGGTATTGTGGCATAAATGTAGGTTAATATCTCATTTTATTTAATGTTTAATGTAGCCGTATTAAATGAGAAATAAAGGCCAAATTACAGACTATTTTTGTCTATTTTGTGCATTTGTATTTATATTAAATGTGTTTATAGACCAAATACCATGAAGCCATTCTAGATATAATAGAAATAATATTTTTACCTTGTAGTGAGGTGCCATGTGTGCACTTCAAAAAATGTGCTTATTTAGTATTTTTGTCTTGCTTTTTGTCTAGTCTAAATATCTAAAAAATTCTAAAATCAAGATGCATTTAGTAGATAAGTAAAATTACATAAGATATTTTTTCTTGTTTTCTGAAAAAGTCTAAATTAAGTGAGTTTTGCTTAAAATAAAGGTTATATTTCTCACCCCATTGGCAGATCATTTTGCTTGTTTTAAGCAAAAACTCACTTTATTTTGATTTCCCAGAAATCAAGATAAAATATCTTATGTCATTGTACTTATCTAGAAGCATCTTGATTTAAGAATGTTTAGATATTTGGACTGGAAAAACAACAAAAATACTAAGAAAGTGTGTGGTTTTACCTGTGGTGATCTGAGTAAGTACTCGTTCATTTAAAATAAGAATATTCTGAAAAGAAAAAGAGATCCAACTCAGTAATAATATTTAAATTTCACTCTTTAAAACCGAGTTTGTTGAAAGTTTTATAGATATTGTATTATTAAGATATTATATTATCTGATCTCAAGCTACTGTCAGCTAGTTTTGTCAAGAAACAAAACATTACATCATATATATATATATATATAAAATATAGGTAATAGAATAAGGTAATAGAGAAATTACTGCCCCCAGGTGTGCCCACGATATCGAATCTGGCCCTCTTTTAAAACAGTTTGGACACCCCTGCTCTAATTTAATAAACTTTAATTGAAAAAAAAAAAAAAAAAAATTCAATGGGAAAAATGTGCTCATAAAAACTGTATAATATTGCATATCAGGGCTGGGTAATGACACAAATTTCACAATTCGATTAGGATTTGATTCCATATGGATTATTGTGGATATATATCAGGTACAATACATGGCAAATTTCCTCAAGGAAAACAAATCTCTGAACTAATGGGAGTCAGTGTAGCCTATGAAGGTAAAAATTATTGTATACAAACACTTAAATTACACTCAACAATGCTTTTTTTTACATAATAAAGTTACTCCAATTCGTTCTTTGAAAATATAAACATTAAAATGGTGGCTGCCATAAAAACTGGCCAGATTTATTCAAACATGCATTAAATATTGGAGAACATTAAATGCATTAACATACTTTCAGATGTTCATTCATGTTTATTTCGCGCTGTAACTGGTATTAAAGCGGAGGAGATGATCAGTTCATTTTCTCTTGAGCTGCGCCAGCGCGATCTCACATATTTGTTTTTGAATTTTGTAATAATCTGAGACTTTGCTTCATATCAATAGTGACAAAGCACAAAGATTATAGCGATTTATTGGATGGGAGGCACTACAATGTCCCGTTCATTCAACTGAAAACAGGATAGACTAATCGATTCTTGGGATTTAAGAATCGATATCAGTTCGCAAAAAATGAGAATCGATTAAAATCCGGAAATCTATATTTTTACCCAGCCCTAATGCATAGTATCATAAAATCCCCTCCAAATTCTAAATAATAATCAGAATAATAAATCTATTTCATTGCTTTTGACCTCGAATAAGCCCAGTGTGACCCCTAAACGCAGAGGACCAGAGGGTTATCAAACTAAACTTTGCGTCCTGAAGCAAAAGCAGGTCTGATCTAACAGTGAGAGATGAAGACGAAACCGCTGACGGACAGAATAAGTGATGCCGCACAGGTCGGTGAGCAGGAAGTTGCTGAGCATCTCTCCAGATGAACTCTGATCCTCGAACACGAGCAGCATCTGATCCGTCCCGCAACCCACAAAGTCATCGACGAGCAGCAGACGCACTCCCGTCCAACACGACGCCACCTGAGAGGGATATCAACAGCACAGCACGTCTGAATAAACTTCAAGAGAGTAGCGGTAAGAATAAGTACATTGAAGTAGCACTTTATATGTATACACACACATACACACTGACCGGTGAAGTGAATAACACTGATGATCTCCTCCTCACGGCTCCTGTTAGTGGGTGGGATATATTAGGCAGCAAGTGAACATTTTGTCCTCAAAGTTGATGTGTTAGAAGCAGGAAAAATGGGCAAGCGTAAGGATTGGAGTGAGTTTGACAAGGGCCAGATTGTGATGGGACGACTGGATCAGAGCATCTCCAGAACTGCAGCTCTTGTGGGGTGTTCGCGGTCTGCAGTGGTCAGGATCTATCAAAAGTGCTCCAAGGAAGGAACAGTGGTGACCCGGCCACAGGGTCATGGACGGCCAAGGCTCATTGATGCGTGGGGAGGCGAAGGCTGGCCCGTGTGGTCCGATCAAACAGACGAGCTACTGGAGCTCAAACTGCTCAAGAAGTTAATGCTGGTTCTGATAGAAAGGTGTCAGAATACACAGAGCATCTCAGTTTGTTGCGTATGGGGCGGCATAGCCGCTGACCAGTCAGGGTGCCCATGCTGACCCCTGTCCACCGCCGAAAGCACCAACAGTGGCATGTGAGCATCAGAACTGGACCACGGAGCAATGGAAGAAGGTGGCCTGGTCTGAGGAATCACGTGTTCTTTTACATCACGTGGATGGCCATGACTTTTTCAGGTATTGTCCCTCATATATTGTCCAGGTTTTCCAAAACCATAAAATAAAATGTCAGTCGTTGTTGTGGGGACAAATTAAAATAAGCAACATGATGATGTTACAGATTGTTTTGTCTTGCTTTAAATTATTTTAAAGCATCCCCAAATGCAGAAGGTGACCTCAACGCAGTTCTGTAAAGTTCAGTTTGCTGTTCCACTTCTTAAGAGGTTCAGGCGTTTAATAAACGATAAACTGCAGCTCTTTGTGAGCTCGTCCTGTCAATCACAGCTCAGGAGTTTATTACACAGGACTCACAGTATAAAAGCTGCTCGCAAGACTTGCATTTAAAGGTTAGCGATTCCACCAGAACATTTCAAAGCAGCAGAAAATGTCAGATTGTATATTATCTGTCACGATGCATCGCAGCAATCCAGAAGCTCTTTCGAGCAGCGTCCTGTAAGAGGAACGTTCACACCGAGACTGAAGCAAAACTTCTCACTTATGTCTAATGCAGGTTTGTGTTGAAGATGCATTAAATAAGAAGCTTGTTTTCAGTGTCTTTTGGTACTTAGTAAACTAATATATATATATATATATATATACACATACATACATACACACACACACACACAGCTTCCTAATATTGTGTTGTTCCCCCTGACCCGTCGAGGCATGGACTCCTCTAGACCCCTGAAGGTGTGCTGTGGTATCTGGCACCAAGATGTTAGCAGCAGATCCTTTAAGTCCTGTAAGTTGCGAGGTGGGGCCTCCATGGATCGAATTTGTTTGTTCAGCACATCCCACAGATGCTCGATTGGATTGAGATCTGGGGAATTTGGAGGCCAAGTCAACACCTCAAACTCGTTGTTGTGCTCCTCAAACCATTCCTGAAGCATTTGTGCTTTGTGTCAGGAGCATTATCCTGCTGGAAGAGCCACAGCCACCAGGGAATACCGTTTCCATGAAAGGGTGTACATGGTCTCAACAATGCTTAGGTAGGTGGTACGTGTCAAAGTAACATCCACATGGATGGCAGGACCCAAGGTTTCCCAGCAGAACATTGCCCAAAGCATCACACTGCCTCCGCCCGGCTCGCCTTCTTCCCATAGTGCATCCTGGTGCCATGTGTTCCCCAGGGAAGCCACGCACACGCACCCGGCCATCCACGTGATGTAAAAGAACACGTGATTCCTCAGACCAGGCACCTTCTTCCATTGCTCCGTGGTCCAGTTCTGATGCTCACGTGCCACTGTTGGTGCTTTCGGCGGTGGACAGGGGTCAGCATGGGCACCCTGACTGGTCAGCGGCTATGCCGCCCCATACATAACAAACTGAGATGCTCTGTGTATTCTGACACCTTTCTATCAGAACCAGCATTAACTTCTTGAGCAGTTTGAGCTCCAGTAGCTCGTCTGTTTGATCGGACCACACGGGCCAGCCTTCGCTCCCCACGTGCATCAATGAGCCTTGGCCGCCCATGACCCTGTGGCCGGTTCTCCACTGTTCCTTCCTTGGAGCACTTTTGATAGATCCTGACCACTGCAGACCGGGAACACCCCACAAGAGCTGCAGTTTTGGAGATGCTCTGACCCAGTCGTCTAGCCATCACAATCTGGCCCTTGTCAAACTCGCTCCAATCCTTACGCTTGCCCATTTTTCCTGCTTCTAACACATCAACTCTGAGGACAAAATGTTCACTTGCTGCCTAATATATCCCACCCACTAACAGGAGCCGTGAGGAAGAGATCATCAGTGTTATTCGCCTCATAATGTTATGCCTGATCGGTGTATATCCGATCAGGGAAATAAAGACGAGCGTAGCCGACTTTAATACATCAAAACCGACCTTAAACACACACTCACCTGGAAAGTGTCTCTCCACACAGCGCAGACGTTACCCAGACTGAAGGTTACGACGACGAGGCAGTTGTTCTTCAGAGTATGAACCATCTGAATACTCAGCGGCTGCTCGTAAGGAAGAGGGCAAACGTCCCGAGGAAGTCCGTCCTCAAAACTCACCAGCTGTTTCGTGCTCGTGACCGCCAGAATCGCTGATTTAAAGGAGCCGCTGACTCGCTCAGCTGAGATGACCATCATGCACTGGGTCAGAGAGCTGTAGGCGTCAGGCAGCAGACACGCAGCATCACAGCGCTCTTCTTCTTCTATGAAATACAGTATGTTTTTCACATTAGGCGAGTGTTGTGTGGCGTGAATCACTAGTTTTCTTTGATGAAGAGGAAGTTCGCCGATAAACCTGACCGTCATGGGAATCGGTACTTCCTTCACGCCGCCGCTCCGTGAGGACACATAGAAAACGGAGTTCTCGTGGCTCCA
>CM031951.1:5557195-5657195 GCA_018749465.1 Paracanthobrama guichenoti | reverse complement strand
GTTGTAACGAGTGGTTATTTCAGTCAAAGTTGCTCTTCTATCAGCTTGAATCAGTCGGCCCATTCTCCTCTGACCTCTAGCATCAACAAGGCATTTTCTCCCACAGGACTGCCGCATACTGGATGTTTTTCCCTTTTCACACCATTCTTTGTAAACCCTAGAAATGGTTGTGTGTGAAAATCCCAGTAACTGAGCAGATTGTGAAATACTCAGACCGGCCCGTCTGGCACCAACAACCATGGTGTTTTACCAGTGGTAAACCAGTGGTGTTTTAACTCAGTGCATCACAGCGTGGTATGGGAACAGCACCAGTCATGACCGCAAAGCCCTGCAAAGAGTAGTGCGCTTATCCGAGCGTATCTCAGGGTCAGCTCTCCCGTCTCTGCAGGACGTCTACACCAAACGCTGCAAAGGTAGAGCTACCAAGATCATCAAGGACTCTAATCACCCTGCAAACCCTCATTTCACGCTGCTACCATCTGGTAAGCGCTTCCGAAGCCTGATGGCCAAAACTGAGAGACTCAGGAGGAGCTTCTTCCCCCAGGCCATCAGACTCCTGAATTCAGTCACTTAACATCACGTGACTTCACTTCCAGGATAAACATCGATACACTGACATTGCACTGCACTTTCTGTTCTCGTTGTTACTGTGTAACAACCTGTTATAAACCTGTTTGCACATTATACTCTTTATACATTTGTTAACCACATATTTATAAGTCTACAGTTTACTCACTGCAAAGTCTACTTCAATTATTTTATTCCACTTTATCCTTATTTGTTACCTTTTTTCTCTTGACTTGATTATTTATAATTCTACAGATATAGACATATATATATATATATATATATATATATATATATATATATATATATATATATATATATATATATATATATATATATATATATCCTATATTAGTACTTTTTTTATATCCTATTTCTATTATAATTTCCTCCTTGTGTTTTTAACTGTGAATTTGCACTGTCCATGGAGCGGACCTGTTTACATTTCACTGCCGGTTGTATATTCTGTATATAACTGTGTATGTGACAAATAAAACTCTTGAATCTTGAATCTCTTGAATCTTGAATCCATGCCACGCTCAAAATTGCTTAAATCACCTTTCTTTCCCATTCTGACATTCAGTTTGGAGTACAGGAGATTGTCTTGACCAGGACCACACCCCTAAATGCATTGAAGCAACTGCCATGTGATTGGTTGATTAGATAATTGCATTAATGAGAAATTGAACAGGTGTTCCTAATAATCCTTTAGGTGAGAAAATTATATATATATATATACATATATACAATTTTCTTTATTTGCACACCGGGACGATTATCGGCAGCGGTTTTCGGCACGTCTGTGCGTTCACACCCAAGCGATTTTCACTTGCGATGCGCCGAGTGAACGTCCAAATTCAGTAGATGGCGCTCCCGGCACACAAGGTGGCGCTGCGGCACTTCACACTTCTGACACTCGCTTGTCACACAGAAGAAGAAGAGAGACAGTATTTACGGGCTTGCTAAAACCAAACCATTCACACACTCTTTGCGAACTGGCAGTCAGCATTAGCGGCTCATCTTCTTCGTCTACTTCCTCTTCGTCGTATCAATGTGTGCTCGGCCGTTTTGTGCTCGAGCGCCACCAAGTGGTGTTTTACTGTAACTTCAGCAGCTCCAGGCATGTCAACAAAAGCGCCGATCTCATTGGTTGATTTGAACACGCCACGTCAAAACAAAAAAAGGCGTTTTTAAATGGCTCTTTTACGCCTGGCGTTTTGCGTGTCGAACGTCGGCGATAAACGCACATGAAAATCGTCCCGATGTGAACAGGCCTTAAATAATGAAGTGCTTTTATTGCAAATGCAGCATTTACTCGCACTGAATTTCGCCTGATGAATCAATTAATGATATGCATCTGTGCTTCCTTCTGTCGGTCTGTTGTGATGCAGTCTGGTTCAGAGTGAAGCTCCACGTTAAGGATGCCAAGACCATCCTGGATAAGAAGAGGTATGTGGCGTTCTGGTTGGAGCGCTACGCCAAACGTGAGCCAGGAATGCCGCTGACAGTCGTGTTCGACATGTCCGAGTCCGGACTCAGTAATATAGTAAGTTCTTCACTTGACTCTACATGCTCATATCGCCTTAAAATGAAAAATTACCAAAGCTGCCCGATATGCTAGTTCAGAATTAGTTTGTGTTTCCAAAGTCACAAGCATGCATGAATGTATCTCACATAAACCTCGTTTTGAGCTCTGATTAGTCTCGGGCGTTATTGACCCTCGGGCAGACATTTTGAGGTCATTAGCTGAATGAGTCGAAGGTGCAGAGGGACAGGCGCCGCTCACTGCTTTAACACGTTCAGATTACCGTGGCCTTTAAATCCCTTCGGTCAATCCAACTCGCTTGCTTAATCCGAGAGAATTTCCCGTCAAACAGCAGATCTGCTCGTCTCATGTTCCTGCAGCAGAAATGCAGAGGTTTAATGCCGCTGGAAGCCTAATGCCAGTTTTATACAGAGGAATTAGAGTGCACTTTAATTAATGCTTATCTTGTATGACTGTAAATTGGTTTTGCATGTTTATAATATGGAGGACCGTCATGTGGAGGCGTCTCTACTGTGGAGACTTCTCTGTATAATATCAAATGGACATTTATTGCGAAAGGATCTGAACATTATTCACATCAACTTTAGTGCCAACATTACCTCAAAACATGACTATTTTTGTCTCTAATGTTGATCCCATAGGTTATAAAGACCTTCCAGATATTTCACTCGCTTTAATTCCGACTCTTAGAGAGTTTCCTCAGATAAAAATAGTAAAAAGTTGTTTGTTTTCCTCCAAATTATAACTGAGCATGTCAGGATACTTGGCTTTCAAACAGATATTCCATATAAAAACTATTCTGTTGTTTTCTTGTAATAAACGTTCATTGAAAAGTCAGTAATGCAAAAGGTTGTTGCTTCCAGGAACGGATATGAGAGCAAATGTAAGCGTCAACAACAAACGGAGCTAAAGGTTACTCGAGCGTTCAGTAAACACCAGGATTGCACAACCTGTTGTTCAGATCAGAATGATTAGCCGGTTAGTGGTCTTGTGTACGGTTAGATTTGACCCCAGTGGTGACCTTTAACAGTTAGTTTACTAATGGATTAATGGCAGCTTTACTACTGGAGGCAACGGTTTAGTCTTTATGAAGTGGGTCAGTAACAAACGCTCTCACTGACGTACACCGATCAGGCTTAACATTATCCTAATATTGTGTTGTTCCCCCTGACCCGTCGAGGCATGGCCTCCTCTAGACCCCTGAAGGTGTGCTGTGGTATCTGGCACCAAGATGTTAGCAGCAGATCCTTTAAGTCCTGTAAGTTGCAAGGTGGGGCCTCCATGGATTGGACTTGTTTGTTCTGCACATCCCACAGATGCTCGACTGGATTGAGATCTGGGGAATTTGGAGGTCAAGTCAACACCTCAAACTCGTTGTTGAGCTCCTCAAACCATTCCTGAAGCATTTGTGCTTTGTGTCAGGAGCATTATCCTGCTGGAAGAGCCACAGCCACCAGGGAATACCGTTTCCATGAAAGGCTGTACATGGTCTCAACAATGCTTAGGTAGGTGGTACGTGTCAAAGGAACATCCACATGGATGGCAGGACCCAAGGTTTCCCAGCAGAACATTGCCCAAAGCATCACACTGCCTCCCGCCGGCTCGCCTTCTTCCCATAGTGCATCCTGGTGCCATGTGTTCCCCAGGGAAGCCACGCACACGCACCCGGCCATCCACGTGATGTAAAAGAACACGTGATTCCTCAGACCAGGCCACCTTCTTCCATTGCTCCGTGGTCCAGTTCTGATGCTCACGTGCCACTGTTGGTGCTTTCGGCGGTGGACAGGGGTCAGCATGGGCACCCTGACTGGTCAGCGGCTATGCCGCCCCATACGCAACAAACTGAGATGCTGTGTATTCTGACACCTTTCTATCAGAACCAGCATTAACTTCTTGAGCAGTTTGAGCTCCAGTAGCTCGTCTGTTTGATCGGACCACACGGGCCAGCCTTCGCTCCCCACGTGCATCAATGAGCCTTGGCCGCCCATGACCCTGTGTCCGGTTCACCACTGTTCCTTCCTTGGAGCACTTTTGATAGATCCTGACCACTGCAGACCGGGAACACCCCACAAGAGCTGCAGTTCTGGAGATGCTCTGACCCAGTCGTCTAGTCATCACAATCTGGCCCTTGTCAAACTCGCTCAAATCCTTACGCTTGCCCATTTTTCCTGCTTCTAACACATCAACTCTGAGGACAAAATGTTCACTTGCTGCCTAATATATCCCACCCACTAACAGGAGCCGTGAGGAAGAGATCATCAGTGTTATTCACTTAATTCACATAATATTATGCCTCGTCGGTGTATGAGACAGATTTGGGGGGGAAATGCCCTTTATAAAAGGTAAAAAAAGGCAATATCAAATATGCAGATTTTAATGTCAAAGCGATTATTGCTTCAGAATAAATTATATTTACACCAAAAAAAAAAAAATCCTATTTTTTTGAGGACAAGCAACATTTTTACTCTGACAAGTGAAGGACAAGCACATGACGAGGCTTAATGTCGAGCCCTGCTTTATATATTCAATCATTTTGGTGGAAAATCCCAGTGAGTAAAATGCTTTACAAATGAAAAGCATGTTTTTTTTTTTTTTTATATCAAACTAAAATGCATGTTTTATAATAATGTAAAGCAGTCTTGCTCCCTACTAGACAGGCAAATATATTTACCACGGTATGAAATCCCTACTGTTATCTGCAATCTCTACACACAATAATGTCATCCAGCTCTATGAATTATAGACGTTAAATCAGTAAAGGAATGAAAAACTCCTAGAACCGTTTGGAGAAACATCACGAAATTTGGCACATTAATTGCAAAGGATCTGAACATTATTGACACCAACTTAAGGGTCTGTGCTTAAAACCCTCTAGCGCCACCATCAGCTTAAATTAGGACATAAATCTGCTGTTCTTGGCTAACGTTCTTTCCCATGTTCTTCTCTTCTAGGATATGGACTTTGTGAAATATATCATTAACTGCTTCAAAGTCTACTATCCAAAGTTTCTATGTGAGTGTATTCTGTTTATTCAACCTTCTGTCATAGCAAACATGATGAAAAGATAATAATCACAGTAAACAAAGTTGAACAAATCAAAATAAAACTTACTAAAAAGGGATTAAATCTGGCTGACAAAAAAGTTTAGGAATCCCTGTATTATAGAAACAGATTATTATAACTATCCACAATATCAAATGTTGTAAAGTCAATTGGTTTGATTAAACATTTTTATGTTTTATTCACAGCCAAAATGATCATGTACGAGATGCCGTGGATCATGAACGGTGAGTTGTGATTGGTTGTAAAGGACAGATGTGTGTAATGATGTCCTAACCTCTCTTCCGTGCGGCAGCTGCCTGGAAGATCGTGAAGACGTGGCTCGGCCCGGACGCCATCAGTAAGCTCAAGTTTGTCACCAAGAGTGACATCCAGACGTACATCAACCCTGAGCACCTTCCACCGTACATGGGAGGAACGGTAGGTAGAAATAAGAGGGCGGTTATTTTAGACTGGTCTTTTGCCTTTTCAATTCACAAGCTTGCAGTTCGATTCTGATGAATATTGTACATGTCCAAAAAAAATCTCTGAATTAATACTGAAAACTACACAAAAACATATCGACCACTGGGTCAAAACAACCCACAACCGCTGGGTCAAAACAACCCACAACCGCTGGGTCAAAACAACCCATTCACAGGGTCAAAACAACCCATTCACAGGGTCAAAACAACCCACAACCACTGGGTCAAAACAACACAACCACTGGGTCAAAGCAACCCATTCACAGGGTTAAAACAACCCACAAGCACTGGGTTAAAACAACCCATTCACAGGGTTAAAACAACCAAACCGCTGAGTCAAAACAACCCATTCGCAGGGTTAAAACAACCCACAACCACTGGGTCAAAACAACACAACCGCTGATTTAAAACAACCCAACCCAGTCCATTTTCAACCCAACTTTTTGCATTTTTTTTTTAAAGTGTAAGACACCATATGTTTTGAAGTATAAAGTTTATTGGTAACACTTTAAAGAACGGTTCCATTAGTTAATGCATTAACAAACATGAGCCAACAATGAGCAATACATCCGTTACATTATTTATTAAAGGCACAATTTGTAATTTTTCAAAACAAAATTAATTCAAAACAAAATAAGCATAAACTCACTTCATTTTGAATATCTTCAGTCATTTTGCTTCTCCAGTAAATGTATCCTAATTTAAAGGCACAATACGTAATTATTCAGAACAAAGGCGTGTCTTGACTCTTGAGTGGGCGGAGCTTTTCTTCTGTCAGACGAGCGCTTCCTCTTCTTCTGCTCATGCGTGTGTGTGTAACGCAGCGCTGTTTATCATATCACACACATGTGAGTGTGTTAAAGTGATGTTATAATGCGACTCTGTGCGTTGGCTCGGCGCTACTATGAGACACTTGTTCACACTGCAGTGAGCGAGATCATATTAGGCATGGTAAAACATGGCACTCTGTGCGGTAAATCAACAACACCAGATTTACACAATCAGACTAACTGTGTTGAGCTGGAGAACAATCATTAGTTTCTGTCCATCACTGATCCAAACAGTGTCTAATAAAACACATCAGATATTAAAGCGGCTTTGTTTCCATGGTTACTACACAATAACACCGGAGGGTAACGCGGGTGTGATGTCACTGATAGGAGACGCACACACGCGGGCCGTGTCCTGGTTAAAATCTCTGATTTCTCTGGATTTAAACATTCTTGGAAACATTTGGGATAATGAGTACACAAGTAAACCATAAAGAACACTGTTCTAGTGGTTTCTGGATATTTTAATCCTAAAATCTTACATATTGTGCCTTTAAACTGTATATAAGACAGGTTTTATAACAATAACAACATTATCTTTACTTTTTAATGGCATAATTATGTTTCTACTCCAATTAGTTTTTTTAAAACATTACATGACAAACATTAAATACTGAAGAACAGGTTTAGTAAAAATATAGTGATTATGTAATCTAGTGCATATATTTATCAAAATAATCTAACTATGGAGTTCATGGTCTGCGGTTGAAACACTGATCGATCAATTACATGAGACGTGATTGATTTCAGTCAGTTGTGCTGTGTCTTTCAGCATACCTTCTGATGTTCATTCATGTTTATTTAACGAGACAATCAAAAGTAACTAGAACCGTTTGGAGAAACATCACAAAATTTGGCACATTAATTTCAAAGTATCTGAACATTATTCACACCAACTTTAGGGTCTGTGCTTAAAACCGTCTAGCGCCACCATCAGCTTAAATTGGGACTTTTTTGATTATAACTTCCGACTCTAGAAACACAAATCCTGCCTGGCAACATTAACCAAACCAACCAAAAGTAACTAAGCAGAAAGCCTGTTGTGATTTATTGGAATCATGTTTAATGACGAACCAATTAGTGATCGACCGATATTGTCTTTGGTTGATATCTTACCGAGCAGGATGTCCGATATAAAGCCGATATATATATATTTAGCGCCATCAAAATAAGTTACGCTTCCAACACATTGGCCAAACAGAAAAAAGCCAAATATCAGCATTTGTGATCTATCGGCCATTTGGCCCAGCCGTAGTGTCAAGTAAAATATGGCTTTAAGATTTGTGTTAATATTCTGTTGTTTTATCTGACAGGACCAATTCAAGTACAGTTATCCGCCTCTCCCGGACGATGACTTCCAGTCTCCAATCTGTGAAAACGGTCCAATCGTCAGCGAGGACGAGAGTGACATCAAGGATTTGGAGTCCGACTCCAGAGACACTCTCGAGTCCAGTTTCAATTCTGAGCAATCCATCAAACCAAAGAAGGTATACCACGTCTCCTCACGTCTAGGTCACGTTTCCACAAACATCCAAAGAAATTATATTCTGCAATGCTTTTTGCATACACACATTTTTGTGTGTTCTTAGTTTGTTCTACATTTACTAATACATTATTAAAATCAGTACCTGTTAACATTAGTTAGTGCACCGAGACAAATACTGCCAAACACATTGCTCATAGTCAAAGCTTATTATAAGTGTATAAGTTTATGTAAAAGATTATTTTCTTTGTTTTGATTCTGAAATGTGGCCCAGACATGATCGGTTTCATGACTCCTCTATACCTGATTTACAGCCATTTCTAACATGACACTTTGAGCTTCTGTGAATTCCTCTCATACTTCTGATTAAATCATGCATTTGCTTCCTAATCACACAACGTCTGTGTTTAAATCAAAGCACGTCGATGCTGTAATGACCTCAGACTGAAGCTCCTCTTTCCTGCTAATCTCTCCCTGTCGTCTTAGTGAGATGATGATCACGTGATCAGGTTAATGTCACTCCTAACTAGGACTGGACAATATAGTGATAATAAATAGGGCTGTCAAACAATTAATCGCATCCAAAATGAAAGTTTGTGTTTATATAATAATTATACACACACATACATGTATACGTCGATCAGGCATAACATTATGAATAACGCTGATGATCACCTGTTAGTGGGCGGGATATATTAGGCAGCAAGTGAACATTTTGTCCTCAGAGTTGATGTGTTAGAAGCAGGAAAAATGGGCAAACGTAAGGATTTGAGCGAGTTTGACAAGGGCCAGATTGTGATCGCTAGACGACTGGGTCAGAGCATCTCCAGAACTGCAGCTCTTGTGGGGTGTTCCCGGTCTGCAGTGGTCAGGATCTATCAAAAGTGCTCCAAGGAAGGAACAGTGGAGAACCGGACACAGGGTCATGGGCGGCCAAGGCTCATTGATGCACGTGGGGAGCGAAGGCTGGCCCGTTATGCCTTCATACCGGTCATAATTTTATGCCTGATCGGTGTATCTATCTTTCTCCATGGCCTCACCGAACTCGTCCCAGGCCCGAATATTTTTTTTTTAATTCATTATTTTTTTTTGCCTCCACAACTATCCGGGCTGCAGTCCGCTTGGTCTGCCTGTACCCGTCAGCTGCCTCAGGAGTCCCACAAGCCAACCAGGCCCGATAGGACTCCTTCTTCAGCTTGACGGCATCCCTTACTTCCGGTGTCCACCACCGGGTTCGGGGATCCGGTCGAAGCTCTGTCGGAGGTAGGAGTTGAAGATCTCTCTGACAGGGGGCTCGGCCAAACGTTCCCAACAGACCCTCACAGTACGTTTGGGTCTCCCGAGTCTGTCTAGCTTCCTCCCCCACCATCGGATCCAACTCACCACCAGGTGGTGATCAGTTGACACCTCCGCCCCTCTCTTCACCCGAGTGTCCAAGACATACGGCCGGAGGTCAGATGAGACGACCACAAAGTCGATCATCGACCTCCGGTCTAGGGTGTCCTGGTGCCACGTGCACTGATGGACACCCTTATGCTTGAACATGGTGTTCGTTATGGATAAGCCGTGACTAGCACAGAAATCCAATAACAGAACACCACTCGGGTTCAGATCAGGGGGGCCGTTCCTCCCAATCACGCCCTCCAGGTGTCACTGTCACTGCCCACGTGTGCGTTGAAGTCCCCCAGTAGAATGATGGAGTCTCCAGTTGGAGCACTTTCCAGCACCCCTCCCAGAGACCCCATTAGGGTCAGGTACTCTGCACTGCCGTTCGGCCCGTAGGCACATACGACAGTGAGAGACCTAGGGAAGCAACCCTCTCATTCACCGGGTTGAACTCCAACACATGGCAGCTGGGCTGGGGGGCTATAAGCAAACCCACTCCAGCCCGTCGCCTCTCACCATGAGCAACTCCAGAGTGGTAGAGAGTCCAGCCTCTCTCAAGAAGTGTGGTTCCAGAGCCCAAGCTGTGCGTGGAAGTGAGCCCGACTATCTCTAGCCGGTACCTCTCAACCTCCCGCACAAGCTCAGGCTCCTTCCCCGCCAGCGAGGTGACATTCCATGTCCCTAAAGCCAGTTTCCGTGTCCAGAGATCGGGTCATCGGGGACCTAGCCTTCGACTGTTGCCCGATCCACTATGCACCGGCCCCATATGATCCCTCCTGCAGGTGCTGAGCCCTCGGGAGGGTGGCCCCACGTCACTCATATATATATATATATATATATATATTATTTTTAACACATTTTTTTTTAAACTTAACAAAATTCTTAAATATATACATTACATAATAATTATACACCATACACACACACACGTTACACGTTCAGCAGTATTTACCCATGGATATTTTACTAAAACATCAAATGTACACACACAATTGATTTACGCATTTCAATTAATAGTAAAATTCCATCAGATTTAATTGAATAATCCTTGCATATTTTAATTGAATAATTGATTTAAGGATTGGAATTCTACTATTAACTGAAATGCGCAAATCTTAAAAAACGGCTTTGAGAGTTTAACAATAAGCTAGTAATGTGACCGCTGATGGAGATGATTCACACAGGGTATAAATAAATAAAACGCGGTTTGTGATTATTCAGATATTCATACAACAAAATATTCTGGGGGCCATGAGAGTTGTGAAAATTATCAAAAACGCTGGCGATGGCCGGCAACTTATTAAAAAAAAAAGTGTGCATTTTTGTGCTTGTCATTTTATTATTTATTTCCAGTTAATATATATTCATATATTGCAGCTTTATTTAGATGAACAAATGTTTTAATAGTTTTAGTTTATGATCATAACCATTTCAAACCGGATGCATTGTGCTGCTTATCCTTCTGTCATTCAGCCCTGATCTGATCTTCTGTTAGCAGACGTGTTGATTGACGTCACGTCCAACGCTGATTAAAGCACACACTTCTCAGTGATCATCATGTGACTCAGACTCTCAGCATGAGCTCACGGGTTCGGATGATTTGGCATGAGATGAAGCGCTTCCTTCGGGATTCACCCGTGTGTAGTGTAGAGGCCCGTTCACACAAGAGCGATAAGTATTCGTGTCCACACCAGCTGACAGTATAATTCGGTTTATTCTAAGCGCTGCCGCTTTAAATGCTCGAGATGCATTCTGATTGGCTGTCAATGTTTTTATCATCCATCAGCTGGAAAAATATATATCGATGTCGTTTCACAGTGCCGTTATTGTTATAGTTGTGCTGTTGGACTCGAATGATTATATTTAGATTTAAATCTTTATCGTTATAGTTATCGTCCTTGGTGTGAACGGGCCGTAAGGATGCACGATATATTGGGGGAAAAACCGATATTGATATTGCAATATAGCTTTGTGCGATTGTCAAATTGTGCAGACTCCGATTTAATTAATTAAATATATGCACTAGCGGTTTCAGATTGATGATACAGTGTTTAAGCGTCTCAGAGCGGTTCATTTACAGTGAATCAAGTGGTTCTGTTGAGCTGCACGCGTGTAAATGAACACACTCTGAAACATGCGGCGCATTAATTTATTCAGCAACCCGTCAGAATAAAAGCTTGGTGGTGTACCATTTAAAAATGAGGAAAATAACATTTCATTTTACTTCAAAATTACAATAATAATTTTAGGTGTTATTACGTTTTTATTTTATAGTCCAATAATATTACAATATATATTTTATTTTAAAAGTAAAATAAAATTTAATTACTCATTTTATTTTACAGTCCAATAATAATATATTCTATACAGTTTAATAATAAATTAAAATGACAATAATAATTATTATATTTTATTGTGATTTATTAAACTTTTTCTATATATATATTGTAAAATAAAAGAGTAATTTTATTTTACTTTAAAATGACAATAATTATTATTATGATTTTATTGTGAAGTAAAATACAATTATTACTTTTTTTTTTTTTTTTTATTGTAAATATATTTTTCTTTTGTTTAATAATAATCACAATAAAACCATAATAATAATTATTGTTCTATAGTCATATTGAATTGACTATAGAACAATTCAATATTTATTTTTTTACTCTTTATGGTATGACTTGGTTCTTGTAAAGAATAAATCTATAAAAATAAAGTTTTTCCAAAATCATTCAACCCTAAAAGGATTTTGCACTTTTAAAACAAGTATTTTCTGGTAATTTTTTTATTTATGCAGCTGCACTCCATCAAAATCACCCCGTTCATTCGAGAATGGTACATTATTCCTGTATTTTATTTTTTTAAATTTCCCAATATATAATTGCAGAAAGCAAAGCATCCCAAAGTCAGTTTTCCCAGTATCGTGCAGCTCTAATCGAGCGCATCAGATTCTTGACTGCAAGTTCACAGTATGGTACATTTGTGTCTTATTTTGCTTCAAATCAAAGTTTGCCATGCTGCGTTTCATCTGTTCGCTTTGATTCTCTGCTTCAAACTCGTCAAAATTCTCATGGAAAATGAAATGAATGGGAAAATGCGCTCCATTATCCCCGTTATCCATGTTTTTCTGATGTTCCTCTCTGTCTGTGTGTCTTAAAACAAGGACTGGTAAGACATTGTAAATGTTTCTACACCCTCAAGTGCCTGAAGAGTGAAACCAGACTCATCTGTGCCGTCCACCCATTTCACCTCCATACGCTTCTGTTTGTCCAGCACTAGTGTCAGAAACACTTCAGTGGCATTGCACAGGAATTTAATCACACAGATTGATTTGTCTCTGACCAACTACCGTCTGGTTACGGGGTTTATTCAGTTTGATCAGTCAAAGCTAAATGAAGTTATTTTTACATGATTATCTGTGTGTTATGATGTTAAACTCATAAGGGCTCATACACACTGCGGCCGTCGGGAGCCGGTTCTTCAGCGTCTGGATTCCTGCTGAATCTTCATATCAAGCCAGCTTTATTTCTACAGCGCTTAATACAATACTGACGTTTCAGAGCAGCTGCACACTAATAAACAGGAAAATAACAGTGTTAATGTTGTAAAAATCATCAATTATGAAACAAATTTGATTCATTTCAGTCTACAACACCACAGCAAATGAAATTGTTTTATCTGAGATATGAGTCTGAATTAAACTAGAGCTGCACAATCCTGGATCAATTGAGAATCATGATTTTTTTCGTTTCAAATAGAGATTGTGACTCTCCCGCGATTCTCAGGTTCTGAGAAAATGTTAATTGCCGCAGTCAATTTTAAAAATGTTTAATAATTGGAATCTTTTTTTATAAATGGTGTTTAAAATAGAATACAGTAAAAATCAATTAATGCTTGTTTAAAAATTCAAAAATGCTTAAAGAGAATACAGTAAAAATCAATTAATGCTTGTTTAAAGAGAAAAGTAAAAATCAATTAATGCTTGTTTAAAAATTCAAAAGTGCTTAAAGAGAATACAGTAAAAAAAAATTAAAAATTCAAAAATGCTTGTTTCAAAAATTCAAAAATGCTTAAAGAGAATACAGTAAAAATCAATTAATGCTTGTTTAAAAATTCAAAAATGCTTAAATAGAATACAGTAAAAATCAATTAATGTAAAAATCAATTAATGCTTGTTCAAATTCAAAAATGCTTCAAAAAGAGAATACAGTAAAAATCAATGAATGCTTGTTCAAATTCAAAAATGCTTAAAGAGAATACAGTAAAAATCAATGAATGCTTGTTCAAATTCAAAAATGCTAAGAGAATACAGTAAAAAATCAAATACTTGTTTAAAAATCAATGCTTAAATGCTTAAAAATCAATTAAAAATTCAAAAAAATGCTTAAAGAGAATACAGTAAAAATCAATTAATGCTTGTTCAAATTCAAAAATGCTTAAAGAGAATACAGTAAAAATCAATGAATGCTTGTTCAAATTCAAAAATGCTTAAAGAGAATACAGTAAAAATCAATGAATGCTTGTTCAAATTCAAAAATGCTTAGAGAATAAGAGAATACAGTTTAAAAATCAATGAATGCTTGTTTAAAAATTCAAAAATGCTTAAGAGAATACAGTAAAAATCAATTAATGCTTGTTTAAAAATTCAAAAATGCTTAAAGAGAATACAGTAAAAATCAATGAATGCTTGTTTTCAAATTCAAAAATGCTTAAAGAGAATACAGTAAAAATCAATTAATGCTTGTTTAAAAATTCAAAATGCTTTAGAGAATACAGTAAAAATCAATTAACGCTTGTTCAAAAATTCAAAAATGCTTAGAGAATACAGTAAAAATCAATGAATGCTCGTTCAAATTCAAAAATGTAGAATACAGTAAAAATCTATTAGCGCTTGTTTAAAAATTCAAAAATGCTTAGAGAATACAGTAAAAATCAATTAATGCTTTTTTCAAATTCAAAAATGCTAAGAGAATACAGTAAAAATCAATTAATGCTTGTTTAAAAATTCAAAAATGCTAAAGAGAATACAGTAAAAATCAATTACTGCTTGTTTAAAAATTCAAGTGCTTAAAGAGAATACAGTAAAAATCAATTAATGCTTGTTTAAAAATTCAAAAATGCTTAGAGAATACAGTAAAAATCATGCTTGTTCAAATTCAAAAATGCTTGAATACAGTAAAAATCAAAATTCAAAAATGCTTAAAGAGAATACAGTAAAAATCAATTAATGCTTGTTTAAAAATTCTAGAGAATACAGTAAAAATCAATAAAAATTCAAATTCAAAAATGCTTAAAGAGAATACAGTAAAAATCAATGAAATTCAAATTCTTGTTCAATGAAATTCAAAAAAATGCTTAAAGAGAATACAGTAAAAATCAATGAATGCTTGTTTAAAAATTCAAAAATGCTTAGAGAATACAGTAAAAATCAATTAATGCTTGTTCAAATTCAAAAAATGCTTAAAGGGTTACTTCAGTGATTAGCATTAAGCTTTGTATCAGTAGAAACCCGGTAGTATATTCGAATGATCGTGATGAATGGAAATGAATTGTAAAGGCCGTAAAGACTGGGTGATGTGTGTCTTAACTCAACAACACATCCAGGCTTTCAGAAATGCGGTTGATTTGAAGCTGACCCGACTCGATTCAGCGCAGTGTGTAGGAGCCCTGAGACCTCACAGAGGAACTGCTGTCATGTGACTGCTTTCTGCATTATTGTATCGTTATGACATTAACCAATTTTAACACTCTGAAATTCAAGCATCTGTATCTTGAGTTATTATTATAGACCCATTATTGAATCATTTCAGTTTTGCACTAACACTCCTTAGAAAGGAAGCTGAATGTGACTTTTACACATAAACATTTCATATATTAGATCTCCAGTGTTTTAACGACTGTGTATGAAGACAAGTCTGTTTTTATTCAGAAACACAATGTTTGCTCTGATTTCTCTGATCGATACTGTGATTCAATACTAAGTGTTTGCCAAAGATGGATATATAATGCAATATAATCATTTCATTACTAATGACCAATTAACTCGTAACACTTTAGGCTCACATTAGTTCACCTGAATACATTATTAAAATCTAAATTCTGTTAATATTAATTAATGGACCTGAACTAACAATGAACCACTGTATTTTTCTAACTATCGTCAGCAAAGATGAGTAGATACTCTAATGAATGCATTGCTCATTAATGCATTAACTAATGTGAGCTTATCGTAGAGTTACCAATAAAGTAATGAATCGACACTAATGATTGATTGATTGATTGACTGACTGACGTACTGTAAAATGTAATCTTATGTGTAAAACATTTCATGTAATCGAACACTGAATAAAGTCCAGAACATTTCAAATCAACCCTGCCTCTTTAATCGATTGACACGGTGACCTTTGACCCTTTAACCCCCGACACACAGCATGTGTTGTTTGGTCACGCGGGAGTTTCGCTTCAGCTTTGTTTCTCCCACTTCTGCAGCACGAGCACAAAACGTGTTCAGCAGTTCTCGTTTGGTCTTCCTGTGTGTGTTCGGTGCTCTGAGACCGAACACACTGGAGGAAAGTTCCTGCTATGGTTAAAGTGTGTGTGTGTGTGTGTGTGTGTGTGGCCACATGTTCACATTGGCCCTTTGTTCTGATTTCAGCTTATGCCATTGATCCTATTGGGATTGATATGTTGCATTGCAACGTGTGTAAAGTTGCAATAACTCATTACAAATGAAAAATTGTGCTTTATTTTACCATGCAAGAAAATGCACAGAAAAACTGAAAGCTGAGAGGAAGCAGCAAACACTGGCTACAACATAATCAGTTATTAATATTTGGTTGGTTCTCTCGTTTATGTTTGTTTGCATGTGCCAAAAATTATGTTGCACAATGAATAAAACATGACAAGCACAACTACATAATATGACTACAAAATCTTTAATAATATTTGAATGAAGGGTGAAGATGGACTGTACTCTGCTGTCATTAATGTTGCTACTCTAATTATATTTTAAGATCAACGTGTATGACAAATTAATTGCAATGTTTATTCTATGCTGCGATTTAATATACAAAATATAAAAAAGTAAATATGCCTAAAAATAGAATATAGTAAAAATCAATTAATGCCTGTTCAAAAATTCAACATTAAGATCAACATGTATGACAAATTAATTGCAATGTTTATTCTATGCTGCAATTTAATATACAAAACATTAATTCCCAGATAAAATAAATAATGTACTAATTACAGTAATATATAAATCATAAAACCTTTGCAATTAGCATACATTTTTACTTTAGTGATGCATTGATCATTGATCCCATTGGTATTTGCTTGTTGCATTGCTGTTCATTTGTATAAAGTTGCGAGCTGCTCAACTTTGTTGCCATAAATCAACAACTCTCATTTAAAATGAAAATCAGTTTGTTGATTTTAGCGCATTTGATCACGTTCATGCTCACAAAAAAAGACCTGATGTAATGCATTTCCATTATTCCAACAAATCTCTTGAGTGAATGATTCAATGACTCACTCATAAAGACTTCACTTGTTTCATTACTGGGTGAATCAGCGTTTTTGAACGAATCTCTTGAGTGAATGATTCAATGACTCACTCATAAAGACTTCACTTGTTTCATTACTGGGTGAATCAGCGTTTTTGAACGAATCTCTTGAGTGAATGATTCAATGACTCACTCATAAAGACTTCACTTGTTTCATTACTGGGTGAATCAGCGTTTTTGAACGAATCTCTTGAGTGAATGATTCAATGACTCACTCATAAAGACTTCACTTGTTTCATTACTGGGTGAATCTGTGTTTTAGAACAAATCAAAAAATTGAGAGTTGAAAATGTATTAAATCTGTTTGTTGATTTTAGTGTTTGATCACGTTCATGCTCACAAAAATCGGACCTGATGTCATGCATTTCCATTATTCTCACATTCTAAAAATACCAAATGTCATCGTGTTTTTTAGGTGAATTTCATTGAAGACGGTCAAAAGTCAGATGATCTCGACAGAGGAGAAGCTGGACGGCTGAGAGGGGCGAGAAAACCTACGTCCACGTTCAAGGGCACATTACTGCACATCAGGTAAACACAATCTACTTCAAATCATCAAGGCATGCTTTACTAAAGGAAGAATCATATTGAATAATTTATATGCACCAATATCTAAAGGTTGCTATCCATGCATTCATTACATCTCGGCTGGACTATTGCAACTCCCTCTACTATGGCATTTGTGACCAATCACGGAAAGTAGGGACACAAGTCGGTTCTGGGGCATTTTGAGTTATTCACAGATTCTGAAAGTGTAGTCTCCAAGCTTTCCAGCGATGTGTAACACATGGAAATCTGATAATATTTGGAGAGGTTGTGGCCATTTGAAGGTAGGCACTCAAAAAAGCTCAAAAGGGAGAAAACGGCCTCTATAGATTGTGCAGTTCTCACCTGTTCTCACCTGCTGGGAGTGACAAGGCTCATTTACATCTCATTTAGATAAGCCACACCCCCTGTAAAGCTGCATGGTTGCATAGCAATGACAGACGCAATGGGGAAAAAAAATGTTTAGAATTAGAGATTATTTGAATGCATGAATATGGAGATGTTTAGCTATATCTCACGACTCAAATGCACACATGGAGTGAACATGAAGTCGCACCGCTGAAGGATTCCATGGAATCTGTTCGGCTCATGTTTCCTAATGAATGCAGGCTGATATGTGAACACCATGCCACAGTTTGCAATATTTCAAGAAACATTTCACATTTTCATCCAGCAATCCATTAGTAAAGGTTTTCTTGATAATCGTATACGTGTTTTCTTCCAGTCCATCCGAGGAGCTCAGCTTCGGTGCTAAAGAATCAGACAAGAGGTGTTTGATCGTCCTCAACAACATCACCAAAAACCACGTGGCCTTTAAGGTGAGACTCAGTTACAGCGCATCCTAACCAGACGTGATGCGATAAGCTATTTGTCTGTCCAGACCAGACACGCCAACAATCACAGCCAATCATAAGAGCGTGTGGGCGGAGTCTCTCTTCAAGCGCACTGCGCTCACAACTAAACGGATAAGCACATACTCATTCATAAATATATCACCATTTTAACATGATTAAAATACACTCTTAGAAGAAAAGGTTAAATGATTGCATAATACTTTCATGTTTAATGGGTTATTTAATTAATTAAAACTAGAAATCGACCAATCGACCGGTACTGATTATTGGGATTATCAAGGGATTACTAGGTATTATCAACTGGCCAGAGTTTTGAGACGCAATAGACGTGATAGAGTATAATGCGTTAAGAGTTCGCTCAAGTACTGGGGAGCTAAACCATTTAGTGCTTTGTAAGTAATTGAACAGAACCGGACTAATATGGTCATACTTCCTGGTTCTAGTAAGAGCTCGAGCTTCTGCGTTTTTGTCCAGCTGGAGTTTGTTTATTAAGCGAGCAGGGCAACCACCCAGTAAAGCATTACAGTAATCTAGAACTATATCAATCTAGTTTTCCTGTAGCTCAAACAATAAGAGCATGGCGCTAGCAACGCCAAGGTCATGGGTTCGATTCCCAGGGAAAGCAAGAACTGACAAAAAAAAATGTGTACCTTGAATACAATGTAAGTCGCTTTGGATACAAGCGTCTGCTAAATGCATAAATGTAAATATAAATAAAGGCTTGTTTATTAAGCGTGCAGGGCAACCACCCAGTAGAGCATTACAATAATCTAGAACTGTATAAATAAAGGTAACTTGACTATGTGCTTTAATGTTTGTTTGAATGAATATCATTTATAGCTATAAAGTGGGAACGGATGATTCACCTCTGATCTTGAAAATAAATGTATGGTTGTGTTGTGTGCAGGTGCGGACGACGGCTCCAGAGAAGTACCGGGTGAAGCCCAGTAACAGCAGCTGTGAGCCCGGAGCCAGTGTGGAGATCGTGGTGTCCCTTCATGGAGGTAAAGATCACGCCAAGAACTGGCCTTCTGCTCTTTTATTCTTCTGACACATGAGACTCTCTTGGTTCAAGTTAGTCTAATTAAGATGCTGATATTGTTGCAAATTATGCTATTAATCTGGAAGCAGTTGAATGTCCGACCTCAGACCGACTCTGAATCTTTATTAAACAAATGCAAGAAGAATGGGACGTGTGTACTTGCAACACATTAACATGAAATCTTTCAAAACAAGATTTGATTGTTTAGGACATTCAAGACACACTCGCACTTCAGTTTAGGGTCCAATTCTCACTATTAACTACAACTTTTGCCTCAAACTCCTAATTACTGCTTATTAATAGATAGTAACACACTACTGGAGAAGCTGTTCATCGTGAATGTGCATGAAATAAATCTAACGAGACATGATTTGGATAGTGTTTTATCTACTATGGGTTAGGGTTGATGTGTGTGTGTGTGTGTGTGTGTTTTAGGTTTCCAGGCGTCGCCACAGGACCGGTTCCTGGTCATGGCAGCAGAAATGGAGAGCAGCACCGGAGCTGCCATCCCAGAGTTATCTCAGTTCTGGAAGGAGGTTTCAAAAGCCAAAGTCATGGAGCACAGGTGACGTCTAGGTTAACAAACGCACGTGTTGTGAATGTGGCGAACGTGTTTGTATTTCTATGCACAGGACAACTTCTCATCTAATAATTAGGGCTGCACAATTTGGGAAAAATTCAATGTAATTGCAGTTTTTTTCTGATTAAAAACTGAAAGGATTTGCGGCGGTTTGTTTCTAGGACTGTACAGATTGGCAAAATGTTGTGTTTATATAGCAATATGGTATAATTGGAGATGAGAGCTTGTTTAACCCGGAGTTAAACGAATATCATTTCAAACTAATAAGCCGTTTTTCATGTTTCCCACAGGCTACGCTGTCACGTCCTAGAGAGTCCCAAGTCTATTCTGAGCAATTCATTTGACAGTCCGTCAGTGACGCCCACCAATGACCATCAGGATCTGCAGACGATGGTGAGAAGCTCAACACTGACTCTATTTACATTCATAAGACAAGACAAAACAGGCAAAAACATTAAGGTTTTGCTCTATTTTCTAGTTTAATTTATTCATAGAGCACATTTAAAAACAGCCACAAGACTGACCGAAGTGCTGTACAAAGAGATCTCATAACATCAAATAAACACTGACAGAAAACCACAATAAAATATAAAAAATAGATCTTAATTTTAACATCTTAAGAGGCTCTATTTTGCTTCCATAACATGTTTATTTTCCACTAGTCTGAAAGAATACCCTTTAAAGTGTTTATTTTATTGCACTTAATCTATTTGCGTCTGAAGGTTTCAATCTCCACGTATATCTTTAAAAGCGACGAGTGAGTTGCAGATCTCCACGTCACACACTCCAAACGTGACTTTATTCTAATCTCCATTCTGAGGGTTTGTTCATGTATCATGCACCTGATTTATAGAACATTTTATCCCTAATAACCTGTGTCGGCAGTAGTGGCGAGCGATATATATCGTCTATGATAATATTGTGATTGTTGTTTTTTAATTATGTGTGATTTGACATTATCAAGCCTGTCCCTGACTTTGCAAAAACACACCTAGAGAGGCACACATACACCGTGTGATTTAATCTATTAAAATGCACTTAGAATGCCCTCTAAAGTCAAGAAATGGGGGTAAAATGCTATATAGTTCATATCAAAATCACACAAAGAATGCCGTTTTTTTTCTCCAAATATCAGCATGATCACAAATGTGATATTGATTTTATACAACAGTTCAATAAACACAAAGTTAATATTAATTGACTTACATTTTGGACACAATATTGCCTGCTTCTGCTTTTGCTTCATTTCACCAACGAAAACGGTTCCAAACAAAACCACAGGACTGTTTTGCATCTCTGAGCGACACGTGGCGGTGTTTCATTACTGAATGAACGAATCGGTTGAATTAATGATTCAATGACTGTCTTTATCAGTGAGTCAAATGCATTTCTGTTTGAACGAATCGGTTGAATTAATAATTCAATGACTCACTGATTAACACAGCCAAATGCGTTCTGAATGAATCAGCCGTTTAAACGAATTGGTGAATGAATGATTCAATGACTCACTGATTAACACAGCCAAATGCGTTCTGAATGAATCAGCCGTGTGAATGAATGATTCAATGACTCACTGATTAACACAGCCAAATGCGTTCTGAATGAATCAGCCGTTTAAACGAATTGGTGAATGAATGATTCAATGACTCACTGATTAACACAGCCAAATGCGTTCTGAATGAATCAGCCATTTAAACGAATTGGTTAATGAATGATTCAATGACTCACTGATTAACACAGCCAAATGCGTTCTGAATGAATCAGCCGTTTAAACGAATTGGTGAATGAATGATTCAATGACTCACTGATTAACACAGCCAAATGCATTCTGAATCAATTAGCCGTTTGAACAAATCGGTTGAATTAATGATTCAATGACTGTCTTTATCAGGGAGTCAAATGCATTTCTGTTTGAATCAGCCGTTTGAATGAATCGGTTGAATTAATAATTCAATGACTCACTGATTAACACAGCCAAATGTGTTCTGAATCAATCAGCCGTTTGAATGAATCAGTTGAATGATTGATTCAATGACTCACTGATTAAGAATGAATGAATGGACTGGGGAAGTATGATGATATCTGAAGGTTTTTGACCCTGTGCCTTAATTCATGCTCCTGGTCTTATTGTGATTGATCAGCGCTCATCTCTCCAGAATAATAATAATAATAATAATAATCTGATTCTGCATGTGTCCTCCAGCTGATGCGTGTGATGATGACGAACTCGCGTCTGGAGCAGAAGCTGGAGACGTGTCTGTGGATGCAGAAGGTTCTTCTGGTTCTGCTGTCGTTTCTTCTGGCGCTCAGCTTTACTGCGGCCTACTCGCTGTGGACGTCGTGAAACCGGCCTGACCTTTAGAGACTGACCTCAGGCCGTCCGGTCATCAGGACTGGGCCAAACACACGCCGGACGAGCTGAACGCTGCATCGTGTGTTTTTATCACTCACTCAGAGAATAAACCCGTTTAATTTATAAAACGTGTACAATTCCTCCAGATCATGCAAATGTAATTAACTCAGTTTGATTTTAATATATATAGTATTTTATAAAATTATGAATGTATAAACAATAAAATGATGCTTTTTGTCTACACTTTTATCATCAGTATTCTGTGCTTTTTTGTAATGAAACACAGCGGTGTTTCATTACTGAATGAACGAATCGGTTGAATGAATTATTCAATGACTCACTCATTAAGACAGACAAATGCCTAGATCCTGAATGAATCAGCCGTTTGAATGAATCGGTTGATAGAATGATTCAATGACTCACTGATTAACACAGCCAAATGCGTTCTGAATGAATCAGCCGTTTAAACGAATTGGTGAATTAATGATTCAATGACACACTGATTAGCACAGCCAAATGCGTTCTGAATCAATCAGCCGTTTGAATGAATCGGTTGAATGATTGATTCAATGACTCACTGATTAAGACAGACAAATGCCTAATTCCTGAATGAATCAGCCGTTTGAATGAATCGGTTGAATGATTGATTAAATGACTCACTCATTAAGACAGACAAATGCCTAGTTCCTGAATGAATCAGCCATTTTAATGAATCGGTTGAATGAATGATTCAATGACTCACTCATTAAGACAGTCAAATGCTTCGTTCCTGAATGAATCGATTGAATGAATGATTCAATGACTCACTGATAAAGGCAGAAAAATGCTTCGTTCCTGAATGAATCAGCTGTTTCAATGAATCTGTTTGAATGAATAATTCAATGACTCAGTAATTATTCAACTTATTCTATTGCTTTAATTAATAACTTAGAAAACCTGAAAATGTCACGTGCTTTGTCTTGACATAAGTGATCATTTCTGGGATTCACATGAACTTCAACATTAGCTTCTGTGAGATTATATTGATGTGATTCCCCAATAATAAAACATGTTTTGATTGAATGTATGAGTTGATATTATCTGGAGCGTTGCAGATGTTTAGTAAGGTGCAGTGATCAGATGTGTAGTGTTTATGATTCATCACATACAGTGAGCCGATGAGAACAGAGACTGGAGTGTTTGGGGTCAAAAGGTCAGAGGTCAAGTTTGACCAGCTAAAAGACAGTGAATATAGTGTTAATATTTAACAAATAAAAGGTTTGGGCTCCATCTGTTTTATAAAATGGAAACTATATAATAGAAATATTAATCAAGTGTTGATTTATTTGCATTATTTTGTAATTCATATAGATGGCTGATAGACCAATCAGAAGACAGAAGCACAACAGTCTGTTTTATAACGGCCTTTGCATTCATTCCAGCTTCAGTCCTGCTGATTAAACGGATTCTGCACGGATCAGCCGGCACTCTCACTCGAGTCTGGACTGAAAACAAGTGCAAATGAAGCTGACGGATCAATAGAGAGTTAATGAGAGACTGACTCCTGCTGACCTCTGACCCTCTCTGACCAGTTGAACGTCAATATGAGCATCAGACGAGACGCTTCAGCTCATATTAGCAACCGTATGATGCTGCTGCTGTTGCCCTGGTGACGAATCACATCTTCTTTAACCCCTAGACGAACCCCTTCCTCCATTTTATGATATGCGACTTCAGTAAACACTAGCAGAGCCTCATTTATACAAGGTCAAGGGTAAACTTTCTAATCCACATGTGTTGGTTTAGATATGAGGTTTTTTAACCATTTCCCCGCCAATCTGTGTTTTCACTGTCATACGGTAGGGGGCGCTATCACACATCCGTGTTTTCACAGTTATACGAATGGGGGCGCTATCACACATCCGTGTGTTCACTGTCATATGGTAGGGGGCGCTATCACACATCCGTGTGTTCACTGTCATACGGTAGGGGGCGCTATCACACATCTGTGTGTTCACCGTCATACGGTAGGGGGCGCTATCACACATCCGTGTTTTCACCGTCATACGGTAGGGGGGGGCGCTATCACACATCCGTGGGTTCACCATCATACGGTAGGGGGCGCTATCACACATCCGTGTTTTCACCGCCATACGGTAGGGGCGCTATCACACATCCGTGGGTTCACCGTCCATACGGTGGGGCGCTATCACACATCCGTGGGTTCACCGTCATACGGTAGGGGGCGCTATCACACATCCGTGGGTTCACCGTCATACGGTAGGGGGCGCTATCACACATCCGTGGGTTCAACGTCATACGGTAGGGGCGCTATCACACATCCGTGGGTTCACCGCCATACGGTAGGGGCGCTATCACACATCCGTGGGTTCAACGTCATACGATAGGGGGCGCTATCACACATCCGTGGGTTCACCGTCATACGTAGGGGCGCTATCACACATCCGTGGGTTCACCGTCATACGGTAGGGGGCGCTATCACACATCCGTGTGTTCACCGTCATACGGTAGGGGGCGCTATCACACATCCGTGGGTTCACCGTCATACGGTAGGGGGTGCGCTATCACACATCCGTGGGTTCACCGTCATACGGTAGGGGGCGCTATCACACATCCGTGTTTTCATACGGTAGGGGCGCTATCACACATCCGTGGGTTCACCGTCATACGGTAGGGGCGCTATCACACATCCGTGGGTTCACCGTCATACGGTAGGGGGTGCGCTATCACACATCCGTGGGTTCACCGTCATACGGTAGGGGCGCTATCACACATCCGTGTTTTCACCGCCATACGGTAGGGGCGCTATCACACATCCGTGGGTTCACCGTCATACGGATGGGGCGCTATCACACATCCGTGGGTTCACCGTCATACGGTAGGGGGCACTATCACACATTCGCGGGGTTCACCGTCATACGGTAGGGCGCGCTATCACACATCCGCGGGTTCACCGTCATACGGTAGGGGCGCTATCACACATCCGTGGGTTCACCGTCATACGGTAGGGGCGCTATCACACATCCGTGGGTTCACCGTCATACGGTAGGGGCGCTATCACACATCCGTGGGTTCACCGTCATACGGTAGGGGCGCTATCACACATCCGTGGGTTCACCGCCATACGCGCTATCACACATCCGTGTGTTCACCGTTATACGGGGCGCTATCACACATCCGTGTTCACCGTTATACGGTAGGGGCGTATCACACACCGTTCACCATACGGTAGGGGCGCGCTATCACACATCCGTGGTTCACCGTCATACGGTAGGGGGCGCTATCACACATCCGTGGGTTCACCGTCATACGGTAGGGGGTGCGCTATCACACATCCGTGGGTTCACCGTCATACGGTAGGGGGCGCTATCACACATCCGTGGGTTCACCGTTATACGGTAGGGGGCGCTATCACACATCCGTGTGTTCACCGTCATACGGTAGGGGGCGCTATCACACATCCGTGGGTTCACCGTTATACTGGTAGGGGCGCTATCACCGTCATACGGTAGGGGGCGCTATCACACATCCGTGGGTTCACCGTTATACGGTAGGGGGCGCTATCACACATCCGTGTTTTCACCGTCATACGGTAGGGGGCGCTATCACACATCCGTGGGTTCAACGTCATACGGTAGGGGGCGCTATCACACATCCGTGGGTTCACCGTCATACGGTAGGGGGTGCGCTATCACACATCCGTGCCATACGGTAGGGGCGCTATCACACATCCGTGGGTTCAACGTCATACGGTAGGGGGCGCTATCACACATCCGTCATACGGTAGGGGGCGCTATCACACATCCGTGGGTTCACCGTCATACGGTAGGGGGCGCTATCACACATCTGTGTTTTCACCGTCATACGGTAGGGGGCGCTATCACACATCCATACGGTAGGGGGCGCTATCACACATCCGTGTGTTCAGTGTTGTACGGTAGGATAATCATTAACTTACTGTTCGGGGAGACCTGATTTCAAAGGAGGACTTGATTTGTCATGGCACCACCAATGTCCCAATATGCCACTGATATCTTAGCATGAAGTGAAGCTGCGGTATCAAGGCCCCGTCCACACGCCCGCATACTCAACTCATTATGTTGGTGTGAAATAAACCGTTATGGAAATGTAGAGATTAAAGTTAAAGCTCCAATCTCCTCCCGAAAGAAGTCCTACTTCGCTCAGAGAAGCTGTCAATCATAATGTCACATTCCTGTTTTTACAGCATCAAATAACTAAAGCCAAACTTATTTAATAAAACGAACACTTGAACTTACATCAGCGTGATAAAAACTACCTAAAATGACAGAAACCATACTTTTTGCATGCATATACTGATATAAATATATAACAAAAATATTTCAATGTATTCGTGTGTGTGTGTGTGTGTGTGTGTGTGTGTGTGTGTGTGTGTGTGTGTGTGTGTGTGTGTGTGTGTGTGTGTGTGTGTGTGTGTGTGTGTGTGTGTGTGTGTGTGTGTGTGTGTGTGTGTGTGTGTGTGTGTGTGTGTGTGTGTTTATATATACATAATTATACACAGTACACACACATATTACGTAAAACTTATTTTGGAAGCAATTAATCGTTTGACAGCACTTTATTCATTTTTATTTCAGTTTCAGTTATTTTAAACATGGAGAAATCACAGCACTAATGGCTCTTTTGCAAACTGCAATCAGGATTTACAGAAACACTATATTTATTTATTTATTTATTTATTTATTTATTTATTTATTTATTTATTTATTTATTTATTTATTTATTTAATAACAACCCTGATTTAGTTTGAAGAGTAACACTGACACCTGCTGGTGAAGATGAGCATCAGACAAACATGTTCAGCCATTAAAATCACAGAAAGACATCAACAAACCATAAAAACAATTACTTTAAATAAAAAAACTTAAAAAACCTATAACTAAAAATAAAATAGATATAAAATATTTATAGATATAAAAACTAAAGCAACACAAATCAACACCACAACAAAACAATCACACAACAAAACTTTTAAAAAAAAGCCAGTTCAAAATAATAAACACTATACTAGTATCTCAATGCATGTATAATACGAATGTAAATGATAATAAATATGACTGTATTAGTGATGGTGTTATGGCGCCCTCTAGTGACGTCGGGTTCTGCTCATATATCAGACAAACTCACATCATCCATATTTGAGAAATATGATTTATATAAAATGTATAAACCGTGGCTACTCAACACTCACCTTTAGATGAGTGACAGGAAGTGGAAGAGGAACAGCTTCCTGTCTGACTCATGAGAGCCAATCTGATCCAGATCTGTGGAGACAAACACACATCAAACTATAGAATGTTACATTATAACATTATAAATGTCATGTAACATTATAAATGTCTTTACTGTCACTTTTGAATTGAATGCGTTCTTGAGATATATATATAGATATATATATATATATATATATATATATATATATATATATATATATATATATATATATATATATATATATATATATATATATAGGGGTGTGGGGTAAGATGAGCCACGTTTTATTTATGTGGTCCTCAAGATAAGAGAAAATAAGGCAGGAGTGCAATGGAAGCGAGAGAGTGCAATGGTTTGCTATCGTTATAAATGATCAGAATCTCTCTGACAAAGGGTTCTAGAAATATGGCTTCTTATTAAAAAGAAAAAGTGTTCCTGTGGCTCAATTTAACCACTGTAAATTGATTCGTCAGTGGGTAATCTGGTCAGAGGCAGTGGGTAAGTTGATCCGTCAGTGGGTAAGTTCTGAGTCAGTGGGTAAGTTGGTCCGTCAGTGGGTAAGTTCTGAGTCAGTGGGTAAGTTGGTCCGTCAGTGGGTACGTTCTGAGTCAGTGGGTAAGTTCTGAGTTAGTGGGTAAGTTGGTCCGTCAGTGGGTAAGCTGGTCTGAGTCAGTGGGTAAGTTGATCAGAGTCAGTGGGTAAGTTGGTCCGTCAGTGGGTAAGTTCTGAGTCAGTGGGTAAGTTGATCAGAGTCAGTGGGTAAGTTCTGAGTCAGTGGGTAAGTTCTGAGTCAGTGGGTAAGTTGATCAGAGTCAGTGGGTAAGTTCTGAGTCAGTGGGTGTTCTGGTCAGTGGGTAAGTTGATCAGAGTCAGTGGGTAAGTTGGTCCGTCAGTGGGTAAGTTCTGAGTCAGTGGGTAAGTTGGTCTGAGTCAGTGGGTAAGCTGATCAGAGTCAGTGGGTAAGTTGTCAGAGTCAGTGGGTAAGTTGGTCCAGAGTCAGTGGGTAAGTTGATCAGAGTCAGTGGGTAAGTTGATCAGAGTCAGTGGGTGTTGATCTGAGTCAGTGGGTAAGTTCTGAGTCAGTGGGTCCTCCGTCAGTGGGTAAGTTCTGAGTCAGTGGGTAAGTTCTGAGTCAGTGGGTAAGTTGGTCCGTCAGTGGGTAAGTTCTGAGTCAGTGGGTAAGTTGATCAGAGTCAGTGGGTAAGTTGGTCCGTCAGTGGGTAAGTTCTGAGTCAGTGGGTAAGTTGATCAGAGTCACTGGGTAAAGTTCTGAGTCAGTGGGTAAGTTTCTGAGTCAGTGGGTAAGTTGATCAGAGTCAGTGGGTAAGTTGATCAGAGTCAGTGGGTAAGTTGGTCCGTCAGTGGGTAAGTTCTGAGTCAGTGGGTAAGTTGGTCTGAGTCAGTGGGTAAGCTGGTCTGAGTCAGTGGGTAAGTTGATCAGAGTCAGTGGGTAAGTTGGTCCGTCAGTGGGTAAGTTGATCAGAGTCAGTGGGTAAGTTGATCAGAGTCAGTGGGTAAGTTGATCAGAGTCAGTGGGTAAGTTCTGAGTCAGTGGGTAAGTTGGTCCGTCAGTGGGTAAGTTGATCAGAGTCAGCGGGTAAGCTGGTCAGAGTCAGTGGGTAAGTTGGTCCGTCAGTGGGTAAGTTGATCAGAGTCAGTGGGTAAGTTGGTCAGAGTCAGTGGGTAAGTTGGTCCGTCAGTGGGTAAGTTGATCAGAGTCAGTGGGTAAGTTGGTCCGTCAGTGGGTAAGTTGATCAGAGTCAGTGGGTAAGTTGATCAGAGTCAGTGGGTAAGTTGGTCCGTCAGTGGGTAAGTTCTGAGTGGGTAAGTTCTGAGTCAGTGGGTAAGTTGATCTGAGTCAGTGGGTACAGTTTCACTGCCAGGTTGTCTGAGTCAGTGTAACTTGATCAGAGTGTGGGTGTTGGTCCGCCAGTGGGTCTTGAGTCAGTTGAATCTGGTCTGAGTCAGTTGGTCTGAGTTGATCAGAGTCAGTGGGTAAGTTGGTCCGTCAGTGGGTAAGTTGATCAGAGTCAGTGGGTAAGTTCTGAGTCAGTGGGTAAGTTGATCAGAGTCAGTGGGTAAGTTGGTCCGTCAGTGGGTAAGTTGATCAGAGTCAGTGGATAAGCTGGTCTGAGTCAGTGGGTAAGTTGATCAGAGTCAGTGGGTAAGTTGGTCAGAGTCAGTGGGTAAGTTGGTCCGTCAGTGGGTAAGTTCTGAGTCAGTGGGTAAGTTGATCTGAGTCAGTGTTTACATTTCACTGCTGGTTGTATATTCTGTATATAACTGTGTATGTGACAAATAAAACTCTTGAATCTTGAATCTTGTGGGTAAGTTGGTCTGAGTCAGTGTCAGTGGGTAAGTTGGTCTGAGTCAGTGGGTAAGCTGGTCTGAGTCAGTGGGTAAGCTGGTCTGAGTCAGTGGGTAAGCTGGTCTGAGTCAGTGGGTAAGCTGGTCTGAGTCAGTGGGTAAGTTGATCAGAGTCAGTGGGTAAGTTGGTCCGTCAGTGGGTAAGTTGGTCTGAGTCAGTGAGTAAGTTGATCCGTCAGTGGGTAAGTTGATCAGAGTCAGTGGGTAAGTTGGTCTGAGTCAGTGAGTAAGTTGATCCGTCAGTGGGTAAGTTGATCAGAGTCAGTGGGTAAGTTGATCAGAGTCAGTGGGTAAGTTGGTCCGTCAGTGGGTAAGTTGATCAGAGTCAGTGGGTAAGTTGATCTGAATCAGTGTTTACATTTCACTGCTGATCATATTCTGGGTAAGTTGGTCCGTCAGACAAATAAAGTTCTTGAGTCAATCTTGTGGGTAAGTTGGTCTGAGTCAGTGGGTAAGCTGGTCTGAGTCAGTGGGTAAGTTGGTCTGAGTCAGTGGGTAAGTTGGTCTGAGTCAGTGGGTAAGTTGATCAGAGTCAGTGGGTAAGTTGGTCAGAGTCAGTGAGTAAGTTGGTCCGTCAGTCAGTTGGTCTGAGTCAGTGGGTAAGTTGATCAGAGTCAGTGGGTAAGTTTGAGTCAGTGGGTAAGTTCTGGTCTGAGTGTGAGTAAGTTGATCAGAGTCAGTGGGTAAGTTCTGAGTCAGTGGGTAAGTTGGTCCGTCAGTGGGTAAGTTGGTCAGAGTCAGTGGGTAAGTTGATCAGAGTCAGTGGGTAAGTTGATCAGAGTCAGTGGGTAAGTTGGTCCGTCAGTGGGTAAGTTCTGAGTCAATGGGTAAGCTGGTCTGAGTCAGTGGGTAAGCTGGTCTGAGTCAGTGGGTAAGTTGGTCCGTCAGTGGGTAAGTTGATCAGAGTCAGTGGGTAAGTTGATCAGAGTCAGTGGGTAAGTTGGTCCGTCAGTGGGTAAGTTGATCAGAGTCAGTGGGTAAGTTGATCAGAGTCAGTGGGTAAGTTTGAGTCAGTGGGTAAGTTCTGAGTCAGTGGGTAAGTTGATCAGAGTCAGTGGGTAAGTTGATCAGAGTCAGTGGGTAAGTTGATCAGAGTCAGTGGGTAAGTTGATCAGAGTCAGTGGGTAAGTTGATCAGAGTCAGTGGGTAAGTTGATCCGTCAGTGGGTAAGTTGATCAGAGTCAGTGGGTAAGTTGGTCCGTCAGTGGGTAAGTTCTGAGTCAGTGGGTAAGTTCTGAGTCAGTGGGTAAGTTCTGAGTCAGTGGGTAAGTTGATCAGAGTCAGTGGGTAAGTTGGTCCGTCAGTGGGTAAGTTGATCAGAGTCAGTGGGTAAGCTGGTCACTTCACTCACTTCAATGCAATTCATTTCAGCTTTATTGGCATGACTGTGGGATAGTACAATGTTGCCAAAGCAATAAACATGTAACAAGTTATAGAGATATAGATAAAATAGATAAAAAAAGAGAACTGAAAGAGAACTCACTCTCACTCTCTCTCACTCTCTCTCTCTCTCTCTCTCTCTCTCTCTCTCTCTCTCACACACACACACACACACACACACACACACACACACACACACACACACACACACACTGATTAATGTCTGATGAATAGTTTGTTTCTGAACTCAGTGATGGATCAGGTTAGTTTAGTTACTCACGGTGTTGATCATCATCAGGAGTGTGTGAATGAGCTTTCACTCAGTGATCTGAAGGAAACGCACAACACACACCAGAGCCTGATCTGTGATGAGCTCAGGTGTGTGTGACTGGGGAACCCAATAAATCCAGGAGTGGATCCATGACCTGACCAAGAACAAAATACACTGAACTCTAGAGCAAAAGACTGCTGTAAATAATGATCGTGATTCTAACGGTAAAAGACTGTAAAAACAGTCAGCTGGTGAACAGACAGCTTCTGTAATACCTGTAGCAGATCTAACCTCACATTTAATGTAATTTACAGTAAAATAGCGTTACATTTACAGTTTTTGGAAGTGACAGAACAAGTCAACAAGTGAAAAACCATAAATTCACATTCCCAGAATTCCCCTGCATGACACATTTGATGTATTTTCGTTGACTGTGTCTTCTAAGTTTTTTTTTCTTCTTCTAATCAGTTAATATTTATTGCATTTTTAATTTCATGTGTGTTACTATGAATGTGTTTAGTGCTTGTGTGAATGACACTGTGCATCTTCTATATACACTCACCTGTCAGGATTATTAGGAACACATACTAATACTGTGTTTGACCCCCTTTCGCCTTCAGAACTGCCTTAATTCTACGTGGCATTGATTCAACAAGGTGCTGAAAGCATTCTTTAGAAATGTTGGCCCATATTGATAGGATAACATCTTGCAGTTGATGGAGATTTGTGGGATGCACATCCAGGGCACGAAGCTCCCGTTCCACCACATCCCAAAGATGCTCTACTGGGTTGAGATCTGGTGACTGTGGGGGCCATTTTAGTACAGTGAACTCATTGTCATGTTCAAGAAACCAATTTGAAATGATTGGAGCTTTGTGACATGGTGCATTATCCTGCTGGAAGTAGCCATCAGAGAATGGGTACATGGTGGTCATAAAGGGATGGACATGGTCAGAAACAATGCTCAGGAAGGCCGTGGCATTTAAACGATGCCCAAATGGCACTAAGGGGCCTAAAGTGTGCCAAGAAAACATCCCCCACACCATTACACCACCACCACCAGCCTGCACAGTGGTAACAAGGCATGATGGATCCATGTTCTCATTCTGTTTACGCCAAATTCTGACTCTACCATCTGAATGTCTCAACAGAAATCGAGACTCATCAGACCAGGCAACATTTTTCCAGTCTTCAACTGTCCAATTTTGGTGAGCTTGTGCAAATTGTAGCCTCTTTTTCCTATTTGTAGTGGAGATGAGTGGTACTCGTGGGGTCTTCTGCTGTTGTAGCCCATCCGCCTCAAGGTTGTGCGTGTTGTGGCTTCACAAATGCTTCGCTGCATACCTCGGTTGTAACGAGTGGTTATTTCAGTCAAAGTTGCTCTTCTATCAGCTTGAATCAGTCGGCCCATTCTCCTCTGACCTCTAGCATCAACAAGGCATTTTCTCCCACAGGACTGCCGCATACTGGATGTTTTTCCCTTTTCACACCATTCTTTGTAAACCCTAGAAATGGTTGTGCGTGAAAATCCCAGTAACTGAGCAGATTGTGAAATACTCAGACCGGCCCGTCTGGCACCAACAACCATGCCACGCTCAAAATTGCTTAAATCACCTTTCTTTCCCATTCTGACATTCAGTTTGGAGTTCAGGAGATTGTCTTGACCAGGACCACACCCCTAAATGCATTGAAGCAACTGCCATGTGATTGGTTGATTAGATAATTGCATTAATGAGAAATTGAACAGGTGTTCCTAATAATCCTTCAGGTGAGTGTATGAGTATTGTCCTCCTAAAAGCTTTGATTCATCATGTGACTCCCATCTCCACTGTGATTGGTGGTTGTCATATTACAAAGGTACAAAACAGATATTAGTATTTCAATAGGTTAGTAAATTAACATTATATCAGTTCATGAAATACGGTTATTTACTGTAAACGTAACAAATCTGTAAAACCTAAAATGCTCTGTATTTCTTACAGAAAATGGTCAACCCAGCGATTGGGTTGTTTTGACCCAGCGATTAGGTTGTTTTAACCCAGAGGTTGGGTTGTTTTAACCCAGAGGTCAGGTTGTTCTATCCCAGTGATTGGGTTAAATGTTTGCTTATAACAACCCAATCGCTGGGGTTGTCCATTTTCAACCCAACTTCTTTTTTTTTTTATGAAACATTGGTATTTATGTCATATTAAAGCAAAAACTCACTCAAGTACGGTAAAAGAAACAAACTACCATGATTATTACATACACAGGAGTTTGTGCAGCGCTTTATTCTCGAGCTGTTGTTCAGACTCAGATTAAACCGAAGCACATGATGATGGAGCTCGTGATTTCTCAGGCCAGTGAGATGAATGAGTTTCCTCTTCGCTCCGCTTCTCCTCCTCCTCCTCATCATCATGGCCTCTCCGCGGCTCGAGACCTTCTGCTGCCCGAACCGCGATCCCGCCACCGAGTTCGTGATCGGCTTCCAGCCGCTGTTCTTCAGCGCGATCTGCGTGTGCAGCGCCAGCCTGAGCCTCGTCCTGTCCGTCCTCCAGATCCTGCCCAAGCGCAGGGGATACCGGCGGCTCGGACACTACCCGCACCCCAGACCGGCCTCCTCCCTCCGGATACTCTTCATCATCAGCGTGTGTGATATCTTAGGATGTTCAGGTAACACACACACACACACACACACACACACACACACACGCACGCAGATCTGGGTCAGTCCGTCTGTTTCATAAGCGGTTCACTTCTATAAGATTTTAAACATTCAATCAAACAAATAATCTGTTTAAATGTTTATGAACTGGATTTTGCCATAAAGCATTAGTGCATTATTCTATATACATTATTCATAATAATGTCTTAAAGGGTTAGCTGACCCAAAAATGACCCCATGATTTACTCCATCTCAGTGTGTATGAGTTATATTAATATAAGAGCCCAAGAGTCAGCTGTCAATCATATTTTATAATGTATCATTTTGTTCTGTTTGTCTATATACATTCTCTAATAAAGCAACATGTGCAAAAATGAATCAAACTGTAAATCTGGTACTTAAAGGCACAATATGTAAGATTTTAGGATTAAAATATCCAGAAGCCACTAGAACAGTGTTCTTTATGGTTTACTTGTGTACTCATCCCAAATGTTTCCAAGAATGTTTAAATCCAGAGAAATCAGTGATTTTACCCAGGACACGGCCCGTGTGTGTGCGTCGCCTATCAGTGACATCACACCCGCGTTACCCTCTATAATCCAAAAATCTTACATACTGTGCCTTTAAGTGCCAGATTTACAGTTTGATTCAGTTTTGCACATTTGTTGCTTGATGTTTTATTAGAGAAGTGAATGTTTATATATAGACAAACAACAAAATGATACATTATAAAATAAAAACAGTTAAGACTAAAATAAGCTGCCTTTTATTTCTATATCTTTTAACCTAAATTTGTGTGCATTTCTCCAAGCATTATCAGTCTGTGATCCTCCAATGGCCAAACGCATGTGTTGCAGTAAAACTATTGGATGTTCTTTGAGACTTAATAAGTGCAAAACCACACATGCTATTTTCAGAACATGTTCATTTCATGGTTTTTATCAGAGGACATACGGTTCATTCAGTGTCAGGAACATGAGGAAGGGTTTGTTGTTATATTCATGATGCACACTTCCATTTTATCCACTAATAATTGCATGGATTATTTCATATTTTAGGAGAACTTCTGACAAAAAAATCTCCGCCAAATTCACAACACTATTATCAGTAATATAACTTCTTGACACGATTATAAGGCCGTACAGAGTAAGTGCTTTTTGCATACGTGTGGTTTCAGTATTTTTTGTAAATATATAATACATTTTATTGCAAATATTTTGACATTTCTTTTGATGTTGCGAATGCTTTTACAACATTTCAAATCCCTCAGTTTTCCCATGTTCTATTGTGTTGGGCCCCTGACCCGTCGAGGCATGGACTCCACTAGACCCCTGAAGGTGTGCTGTGGTATCTGGCACCAAGATGTTAGCAGCAGATCCTTTAAGTCCTGTAAGTTGCGAGGTGGGGCCTCCATGGACCGGACTTGTTTGTTCAGCTCATCCCACAGATGCTCGATTGGATTGAGATCTGGGGAATTTGCAGGCCAAGTCAACACCTCAAACTCGTTGTTGTGCTCCTCAAACCATTCCTGAAGCATTTGTGCTTTGTGTCAGGAGCATTATCCTGCTGGAAGAGCCACAGCCACCAGGGAATACCGTTTCCATGAAAGGCTGTACATGGTCTCAACAATGCTTAGGTAGGTGGTACGTGTCAAAGGAACATCCACATGGATGGCAGGACCCAAGGTTTCCCAGCAGAACATTGCCCAAAGCATCACACTGCCTCCGCCGGCTTGCCTTCTTCCCATAGTGCATCCTGGTGCCATGTGTTCCCCAGGGAAGCCACGCACCCGGCCATCCACGTGATGTAAAAGAACACGTGATTCCTCAGACCAGGCCACCTTCTTCCATTGCTCCGTGGTCCAGTTCTGATGCTCACGTGCCACTGTTGGTGCTTTCGGCGGTGGACAGGGGTCAGCATGGGCACCCTGACTGGTCAGCGGCTATGCCGCCCCATACGCAACAAACTGAGATGCTCTGTGTATTCTGACACCTTTCTATCAGAACCAGCATTAACTTCTTGAGCAGTTTGAGCTCCAGTAGCTCGTCTGTTTGATCGGACCACACGGGCCAGCCTTCGCTCCCCACGTGCATCAATGAGCCTTGGCCGCCCATGACCCTGTGGCCGGTTCACCACTGTTCCTTCCTTGGAGCACTTTTGATAGATCCTGACCACTGCAGACCGGGAACACCCCACAAGAGCTGCAGTTTTGGAGATGCTCTGACCCAGTCGTCTATCCATCACAATCTGGCCCTTGTCAAACTCGCTCAAATCCTTACGCGTGCCCATTTTTCCTGCTTCTAACACATCAACTTTGAGGACAAAATGTTCACTTGCTGCCTAATATATCCCACCCAAAAGATTGTGTTATTTTTGTCGGATATGTGCAGGAATCATCGTCCGGTCGTCCATATGGCTCGGTCTGCCCGACCTCATCAACAGAATCTCGGGCAGAAACGACAGCGACGTCTGGCCGGAGGTGTTTTGTGTCGGCAGTGCGGTAAGAGAAGTATCGAAGTCAAGACCCTTATATTTGACATGTAGGGTGAATTCAGGCGGATTGGGACACTTTTTCCAAGTCATCTCAATGGCAAAGTGTCCCAATCACCCTAAAAATTAATAAATAAAGCAAGCAAGTGTAAACAGGGTCAGAAAAAGAAATGTAATTCAAAGGTAAAACAGATAAAAATAAATAAATATTAACAAAAATTAAGAGAATAATAACTAAATAAGCAACTAAAGTTCACTTTATTATAATCACGTCAATAACCTGAACATTATGCATTTAGTCTCACATGAAGGATCATTATCTTTGATTTTAAGAATATGCAGCTTTCTGACAAAAATATTCAAATTGAATAAAATATCATCAAGTCCCAATGTAAACCTGAATCTGGTTTTGTGTCCTCTCCAGATGTGGATTCAGCTGTTTTTCAGCGCCTCCTTCTGGTGGACGTTCTGTTACGCAGTGGATGTTTTCTTAGTGGTCAAGAGATCAGCTGGCATTAGGTGCGTCCCATCATGCATTGTGTTCCTATAGCTGCTAGAGCAGATGTTTGATCATGTCCTCACGAGCACCGTCTCTGCCGTAGCACCATCGTGCTGTATCACATGATCACGTGGGGTCTGACGCTGCTGCTGTGTGTGGAGGGCGTGGCCATGCTCTACTACCCCTCCATCTCCAGGTGATTATTTAAAAATGCATTATTAAAAAAGCAGTAGATCATTGCACTAGCAACACCAAGGTCACGGTTTGATTCTTAAATGAATGCATGAACTGATAACATGTAGGCATTGAATGCAATTGAAGTTGCTTTGGATAAAAGCCTCTGGCAAATGCATGACTGTGATGAGCTGTGGATCTGAACTGAACGTGTGTTTGTCATGTGAGCTGCGAGAACGGCCTCCAGCACGCCGTCCCGCACTACGTCACCACATACGCACCGATGCTGCTGGTGCTCGCCGTCAACCCGGTGCTGTTCACACGGACCGTATCGGCGGGTGAGTGCACTGAACAATCAGCTTTGAAATGATTAGTAAGTGCTGGTGAAGTATTGCTCATTGTTAGTTCATGTTATGTTACCAAATGAACCTTACTGTAAAGTGTTGCCAGTTGTTTGGGTGTAGAAAGATCTTCAGTTCATACACGACTTCTTTGAGAGAAACTCATACTGTAGTTTGTGTTTTCATGCAGTGACGTCTCTGCTCAAGGGTCAGCAGGGAATCTACACCGAGAACGAGAGACGACTCGGATCGGAGATCAAAATACGCTTCTTTAAGATCATGCTGGTGTTTGTCATTTGGTAAGATGTTCAGTTCATCTTCATGGAGCAGAGATTCATAACAAGCGAATATTCTAAGAGTGAGCAAAACATTTTGAAAGCATTTGTTGATCTATAGTTCACAGTGCAAAGGGACAGTTCACCCAAAAATGAAAATTCTGTCATAATTTACACACCCTCACTAGTTTCTTTGTTCTGCTGAACACAAAGGAAGAATGCTTGTACCAAACAGATCTCAGCAGCCATTGACTTCCATGGTAGGAGAGAAAATAAATAAATAAATAAATAAATAAATAAATAAATACTATGGTTGTCAATGGGGCCCAAGATCTGCTTGGTTACAAACATTCCTCCACATTCACTATATTGCCAAAAGTGTTGTGACGCCTGCCTTTACATGCACATGAACTTTAATGCCATCCCATTCTTAATCCGTAGGGTTTAATATGGAGTCGGCCCACCCTTTGTAGCACTAACAGCTTCAGCTCTTCTGGGAAGGCTTTCCACAAGGTTTAGGAGTGTGTTTATGGGAATTTTTGACCATTCTTCTAGAAGCGCATTTGTGAGGTCAGGCACTGATGTTGGACGAGAAGGCCTGGCTCGCAGTCTCCGCTCTAATTCATCCCAAAGGTGTTCTATTGGGATGAGGTCAGGACTCTGTGCAGGCCAGTCAAGTTCCTCCACACCAAACTCGCTCATCCATGTCTTTATGGACCGACGCTTTGAGCACTGGAGCGCAGTCATGTTGGGACAGGAAGGGGCCATCCCCAAACTGTTCCCACAATGAGCATGAAATTGTCCAAAATGTCTTGGTGAAGCATTAAGCTATTGACTCTGCAGAAAGTTGGTGACTTCTGCGCACTGTGACCCTCAGCATGCGCTGACCCCGCTCTGTGATTTTACGTGGCCTATCACTTCGTGGCTGAGTTGCTGTTGTTCCCAATCGCTTCCACTTTGTTAGAATCCCACTAACAGTTGAGCGTGGAATATTTAGTAGTGAGGAAATGTCAGGAATGGACTTATTGCACAGGTGGCAACCTATCACGGTACCACGCTTGAGTTCACTGAGCTCCTGAGAGCGACCCATTCTTTCACAAATGTGTGTAGAAGCGTCTGCATGCCTAGTGCTTGATTTATACACCTGTGGCCATAAAGGGATTGAACACCTGAACTCAGGGATTTGGAGGGGCGGCCCAATACTTTTGGAAATCTAGTGTATGTTCCTTTGTGTACTATTCCTTTAACTAATATTAACAGATCCAACTTTTGATTTTAATGTATTAGTAAATGTTGAAATTAATTATAGAACTATTGTTCATTGTTAGTTCGTGTTAACTTAAGTAAACTAATGTTAACAAATTAACCGTATTGTATGTTTTCTGTGGTCTTCATCACATCAGCTGGCTGCCCAACATCATCAACGAGAGTTTGCTGTTTTATCTGGAGATGCAGGATGATGTAAAATCCAGCGATCTGAAGAATATTCGCAACGCCGTGCTAATCACGTGGTTCATCATGGTGAGTACAAAATCAAATATCCTCTGAGTTATCAATCAATTCAAGGAGCTTTCAACATTTTCATATTTCCTATAACTATTGGTGGAAATGTTACTTTTTTGGCGTGTTTGCGCCGCAGGAACTGGGAACGGTTTTAGTCATAGGGGACTAAACTAGCTCCTACTTCAGAATAGGGTCTGACTCAGCACAACAGGAACTACCAGTGACGTAAGTGTACATTGATTGGCCAAAAGCACATACAAAAACAAACTCTGATCACGGCGTCCTCCATCCTCCAGTTATTAGTCTCAGCCTCAGACGGATAAACGACTGAATGTCTGATACATATGGCACACAAAATAGGAAACACTCCAGTTTCAAAGTCGCCATCTGATTGGTTGAATTCTACAGGATATCCGGGAGACGTGTGTGTCACGTTCTCTAACGGTCCGCCTAGAAACAAAGCCATCGTGAAGCCAAACCCCCTCATGGAAGAAAGCCATCGTGACGCCAAACCCCCTCATGGAAGAAGAACGCTATGGTGACGCCAAACCCCCTCATGGAAGAAGACAGCCATCGTGACGCCAAACCCCCTCATGGAAGAAGAAAGCCATCGTGACGCCACACCCCCTCATGGAAGAAGAACGCCATGGTGACGCCACACCCCCTCATGGAAGAAGAACGCCATGGTGACGCCAAACCCCCTCATGGAAGAAGAACGCCATGGTGACGCCAAACCCCCTCATGGAAGAAGAACGCCATGGTGACGCCAAACCCCCTCATGGAAGAAGAAAGCCATCGTGACGCCACACCCCCTCATGGAAGAAGAAAGCCATCGTGACGCCAAACCCCCTCATGGAAGAAGAACGCCATCATGAAGCCAAACCCCCTCATGGAAGAAGAGATTCAAGATTCAAGATTCAAGAGTTTTATTTGTCACATACACAGTTATATACAGAATATACAACCGGCAGTGAAATGTAAACAGGTCCGCTCCATGGACAGTGCAAATTCACAGTTAAAAACACAAGGAAGAAATTATAATAGAAATAGGATATAAAAAAAGTACTCTCTATATATATATATATATATATATATATATATATATATATATATATATATATATGTCTATATCTGTAGAATTATAAATAATCAAGTCAAGAGAAAAAAAGGTAACAAATAAGGATAAAGTGGAATAAAATAATTGAAGTAGACTTTGCAGTGAGTAAACTGTAGACTTATAAATATGTGGTTAACAAATGTATAAAGAGTATAATGTGCAAACAGGTTTATGACAGGTTGTTACACAGTAACAACGAGAACAGAAAGTGCAGTGCAATGTCAGTGTATCGATGTTTATCCTGAAGTGAAGTCACGTGACGTTAAGTGACTGAGTTCAGGAGTCTGATGGCTTGGGGGAAGAAGCTCCTCCTGAGTCTCTCAGTTTTGGCCATCAGGCTTCGGAAGCGCTTACCAGATGGTAGCAGCGTGAAATGAGGGTTTGCAGGGTGATTAGAGTCCTTGATGATCTTGGTAGCTCTACCTTTGCAGCGTTTGGTGTAGACGTCCTGCAGAGACGGGAGAGCTGACCCTGAGATACGCTCGGATAAGCGCACTACTCTTTGCAGGGCTTTGCGGTCATGACTGGTGCTGTTCCCATACCACGCTGTGATGCACTGAGTTAAAACACTTTCTATCGCCCCTAAATAGAAAGTTTTCAGGATAGCTGGTGAAACCCTGAATTTCCTCAGCTGGCGCAGGTGGTACAGTCTTTGCCTGGCTTTTTTCACCTGTGTCTGAATGTGAGCAGTCCAGGTCAGGTCCTCGGAGATGTTTACTCCCAGGTACTTGAAGCTGCTCACATTCAGACACTGCTCACATTCAGAAAGCCATCATGAAGCCAAACCCCCTCATGGAAGAAGAACGCGATCATGAAGCCAAACCCCCTCATGGAAGAAGAACGCCATCATGAAGCCAAACCCCCTCATGGAAGAAGAAAGCCATCGTGACGCCAAACCCCCTCATGGAAGAAGAACGCCATCATGAAGCCAAACCCCCTCATGGAAGAAAACAGCCATCGTGACGCCAAACCCCCTCATGGAAGAAGAACGCCATCATGAAGCCAAACCCCCTCATGGAAGAAGAACGCCATCATGAAGCCAAACCCCTCATGGAAGAAGAAAGCCATCGTGACGCCAAACCCCCTCATGGAAGAAGAACGCCATCATGAAGCCAAACCCCCTCATGGAAGAAGAACGCCATCATGAAGCCAAACCCCCTCATGGAAGAAGAAAGCCATCGTGATGCCAAACCCCCTCATGGAAGAAGAACGCCATCATGAAGCCAAACCCCCTCATGGAAGAAGAACGCCATCATGAAGCCAAACCCCTTCATGGAAGAAGAACGCCATCATGAAGCCAAACCCCCTCATGGAAGAAGAACGCTATGGTGACGCCAAACCCCCTCATGGAAGAAGAACGCCATCGTGACGCCAAACCCCCTCATGGAAGAAGAACGCCATCGTGACGCCAAACCCCCTCATGGAAGAAGAACGCCATCGTGATGCCAAACCCCCTCATGGAAGAAGAACGCCATCGTGACGCCAAACCCCCTCATGGAAGAAGAAAGACACTTAGTTTTATGATCAAAGCTCTGTAGTTTTAAAACATATAATGCAATGCAATACAATGATGATTGACAGATTGTACAAATAAACCTTCCTCAAAAGCCTGATGATCATATTTGATACTCACATAATCTTCTAAGTCATTCATAAAATCTGACATCTCCTTCATGCATTCAGTCAAACATGAGCACATTAATGCCGCTCTGTTCTCAGGGCGTCCTGAACCCCATGCAGGGCTTCCTCAACACGCTGGCGTTTCACGGCTGGACGGGGCTGGACGTGGACTTCAGCCGCCAGAGACGGCGAGAGCTGCCGTGGGATTCGGCCTCCACGTCGGTGGCGGGCGGATACACGCCGGTGGTGGGGTCGACGCTACTCTACCAGAGCCATGTGCAGGAGATCAAGAAGAGCCTGAGCGCAAACGGACAGCAGCCGTCAGACGCCATCAGCGTCCTCTCTGAAGGTAACGCGCTGGAGCCGGACCAGACACACATGCCCGTCTATACGGGCTGCTGACGCTGCTAATGCTTCTGCTTCAATCCAATGTTTGAAATTTACATCTGTAAAATACGAAATAAAATGTTCAGATGCGAGCTCAGCTGTGTTTGTATGTGAATCCTAATTAAATGACCATCACATTTAACTCTGAAACTATTGCTCAAAAATTAGGAATCATACTTTTTTTTAAATATTTCTGAAAGAGTCTCTTATAAATTATAGCCAGCAGCCATATCACCCTGTACCCCAAGACTGGTTTCCCACTGAAGCTAAGCAGGGCTGAGCTTAGTCAGTATCTGGATGGGAGACCTCCTGGGAAAAACTAGGTATCTGCTGGTAGAGGAGTTAGTGAGGCCAGCAGGGGGCGCTCACCCTGTGGTCTGTGTGGGTCCCAGTACAGTGAAGGGGACACTATACTATCAGAGAACACCGTCTTTCGGATGAGACATTAAACCGAGGTCCTGACTCTCTGTGGTTATAAAAAAAATCCTGGCCAAATTTGCCCATTGGCCTCTGTCCATCATCTCCATATAAGCTGGTGTGTGGTGGGCGTTCTGGCGCAATATGGCTGCCGTCGCATTTTGTTTTACTGCACTGGCACATTTGTTCAAGATTCAAGATTCAAGAGTTTTATTTGTCACATACACAGTTATATACAGAATATACAACCGGCAGTGAAATGTAAACAGGTCCGCTCCATGGACAGTGCAAATTCACAGTTAAAAACACAAGGAAGAAATTATAATAGAAATAGGATATAAAAAAAGTACTATATATATATATATATATATATATATATATGTCTATATCTGTAGAATTATAAATAATCAAGTCAAGAGAAAAAAAAGGTAACAAATAAGGATAAAGTGGAATAAAATAATTGAAGTAGACTTTGCAGTGAGTAAACTGTAGACTTATAAATATGTGGTTAACAAATGTATAAAGAGTATAATGTGCAAACAGGTTTATGACAGGTTGTTACACAGTAACAACGAGAACAGAAAGTGCAGTGCAATGTCAGTGTATCGATGTTTATCCTGAAGTGAAGTCACGTGATGTTAAGTGACTGAGTTCAGGAGTCTGATGGCCTGGGGGAAGAAGCTCCTCCTGAGTCTCTCAGTTTTGGCCATCAGGCTTCGGAAGCTTCGGAAGCAGCGTGAAATGAGGGTTTGCAGGGTGATTAGAGTCCTTGATGATCTTGGTAGCTCTACCTTTGCAGCGTTTGGTGTAGACGTCCTGCAGAGACGGGAGAGCTGACCCTGAGATACGCTCGGATAAGCGCACTACTCTTTGCAGGGCTTTGCGGTCATGACTGGTGCTGTTCCCATACCACGCTGTGATGCACTGAGTTAAAACACTTTCTATCGCCCCTAAATAGAAAGTTTTCAGGATAGCTGGTGAAACCCTGAATTTCCTCAGCTGGCGCAGGTGGTACAGTCTTTGCCTGGCTTTTTCACCTGTGTCTGAATGTGAGCAGTCCAGGTCAGGTCCTCGGAGATGTTTACTCCCAGGTACTTGAAGCTGCTCACTCTCTCTACTGGTGACCCGCTGATCATGAGGGGGAGTATGTCCGTTGCTGTCTCTTCCTGAAGTCCACAATCATTTCTTTGGTCTTGCCAACATTCAGAGAGAGACAGTTGTCCTGGCACCATGATGTTAGATGCTCCACCTCGTCCAAGTATGCCGTCTCATTGTTGTTGGAAATGAGGCCCAGGACAACAGTATCATCAGCAAATTTGATGATAGAGGTGGAGCTGTGTGTGGACAAACAGTCATGCGTGTAGAGAGAGTAGAGCAGGGGGCTCAGGACACAGCCCTGTGGAGCTCCCACACTCAGGGTGATGGAGGTGGAGGTGGACTGGCCTATTCTCACCACCTGAGGCCTGCCAGTGAGGAAGTCCTCAATCCAGTGGCAGAGAGAAGGATTCAGGCCGAGATCCAGGAGTTTGGAGGTTAGCTTGGTGGGAACTATGGTGTTAAAGGCTGAGCTATAGTCAATAAATAGCAGTCTTACGTAGTTCCCACTTTTGCTGTCGATGTGAGTGAGGGAGGAGTGGAGGACAGATGGCATCTTCAGTCGATCTATTGGGACGATAGGCAAACTGAAGAGGGTCCAAAGTGTCAGGAATGAAGGCGCAAATGGTGTTTTTAATGAGTCTCTCAAAGACCTTCATGAGTATAGACGTGAGAGCCACTGGACGATAGTCATTTAGGCAAGAGGGTTTACTGTTCTTAGGGACAGGGATGATGGTGGATTTTTTGAAGGAGGTGGGGACCACAGATGTAGCGAGGGACTCATTAAAGATAGATGTAAACAACCCGGTGAGCTGATCAGCACAGGACCGCAGAACACGACCTGAAATACCATCCGGCCCAGCAGCTTTCCTGACGTCCACACGCTTGAGTGCTCTCCGAACTTCATCCTCCGAGACAGAGATCACGTGATTGTTGCTGCTCTGAGTAATTCCTCTAACGCGCCACTTGGCGGAGTCGCGTTACGCGGTTACAGTCAAAGCGAGCATAGAAAGAGTTTAACTCGTTCACGAGCAACGGATCAACGCTTGCCTCTGCAGAGGATTTAGATCCAAAGGAGCAGATGGACCTCAGACCTTGCCACATGCGCCGCGAGTCGTTGAGTTGGAAATGAGACTCCACTCGGTCTTTATAACGGAGTTTTGCGGCTTTAACTGCTCGTCTGAGAGCATAGCAGGACGATCTGTATTCATTCATATTCCCTGAATGGAGACCGGCGTTGTAAGCAGCAGTGCGTGCGTTCACTGCCGCGCGGATTGAATTGTCCACCCACGGTTTCTGATTTCTGATTTCCCTATTTTTACCCTAAACATGTACAAATTATACACTCAAAATTATGCAAAATACACTCAAAACATGATCTATTATATCTAATGCAGTGTTGCTTCAAGTAAATCTTGCTTAAAGAATTATAGAATTTCTATCAGAACCAGCATTAACTTCTTGAGCAGTTTGAGCTCCAGTAGCTCGTCTGTTTGATCGGACCACACGGGCCAGCCTTCGCTCCCCACGTGCATCAATGAGCCTTGGCCGCCCATGACCCTGTGGCCGGTTCACCACTGTTCCTTCCTTGGAGCACTTTTGATAGATCCTGACCACTGCAGACTGGGAACACCCCACAAGAGCTGCAGTTTTGGAGATGCTCTGACCCAGTCGTCTATCCATCACAATCTGGCCCTTGTCAAACTCGCTCAAATCCTTACGCTTGCCCATTTTTCCTGCTTCTAACACATCAACTTTGAGGACAAAATGTTCACTTGCTGCCTAATATATCCCACCCACTAACAGGAGCCGTGATGAGGAGATCATCAGTGTTATTCACTTCAGCGGTCATAATGTTATGCCTGATTATATATATATATATATATATATATATATATATATATATATATATATATATTATAATATATATATAGTGTCCAAAAGTCATGTCCAGAAGGGATATTCGATTAAAGTTTGATTAAACCATCAAAATATGAGGAAAATATTTTATATTTTTAAATGTGTAAAATATGAGGGAAGAACAAAACACTAAACTTGGTTAAGGTATTGATCTTACAAAATTATTTGGCAAAAAAAGTCTAACTACAGATACAGGTTTTATTTTACTATGCAAAAAGAAAAAAGAAAAAGCTGACAAAAAAGTAATAATATTTTGGTGTTCATAATTTCTTTGTACAATCCCGATTCCAAAACAGTTGTGACTGTACAAACTGTGAATAAAAACAGAACGCAATGATGTGGAAGTTTCAAATGTCAATATTTTATTCAGAACACAACATAGATGACATATCAAATGTTTAAACTGAGAAAACTGATCATTTTAAGGGAAAAATAAGTTGATTTTTAAATTTCATGGCATCAACACATCTCACAAAAGTTGGGCCAAGGCCATGTTTCCCACTGTGTGGCATCCCCTCTTCTTTTTCTAACAGTCTGCAAACGTCTGGGGACTGAGGAGACAAGCTGCTCAAGTTTAGGAATAGGAATGTTGTCCCATTCTTGTCTAATACAGGCTTCTAGTTGCTCAACTGTCTCAGGTCTTCTTTGTGGCATCTTCCTCTTTATGATGCTCAAATGTTTTCTATGGTGAAAGATCTGGACTGCAGGCTGGCCATTTCAGTCCCCGGATCCTTCTTCTACGCAGCCATGATGTTGTGATTGATGCAGTGTGTGGTCTGGCATTGTCATGTTGGAAAATGCAAGGTCTTCCCTGAAAGAGACGACGTCAGGATGGGAGCAGATGTTGTTCTAGAACTTGGATATCCCTTTCAGCATTGATGGTGCCTTTCCAGATGTGTAAGCTGCCCATGCCACACGCACTCATGAACCCCATCCCATCAGAGATGCAGGCTTCTGAACGGCGCTGACAACAACTTAGGTTGTCCTTGTCCTCTTTAGTCCGGATGACACGGCGTCCCAGTTTTCCAAAAAGAACTTCAGATTTTGATTGGTCTGACCACAGAACAGTTTTCCACTTTGCCACAGTCCATTTTAAATGAGCCTTGCCCATGTGTCTGGCCCAGAGAAACGCCTGCGCTTCTGGATCATGTTTAGATATGGCTTCTTTTTGACCTGTAGAGTTTTAGCGGCAGCAAACTCTCTGCGTTTCTCTGAGAAAATGGCACGGTGGATTGTGTTCACCGACAATGTTTTCTGGAAGTATTCCTGAGCCCATGTTGTGATTCCCATTACAGATGCAGTGCCGTCTAAGGGCCGGAGATCACGGGCATCCAGTATGGTTTTCCGGCCTTGACCCTTACGCACAGAGATTGTTCCAGATTCTCTGAATCTTTGGATGATATTATGCACTGTAGATGATGAGAACTTCAAACTCTCTGCAGTGTTTCTCTGAGAAACTCATTTCTGATATTGCTCCAGTATGTTTGGCAGTTAGCATTGGGGGAATTGGTGATCCTCTGCCCATCTTGACTTCTGAGAGACACTGCCACTCTGAGAGGCTCTTTTTATACCCAATCATGTTGCCAATTGACCTAATAAGTTGCAGATTGGTCCTCCAGGTGTTCCTTATATGCACATTTAACTTTTCCGGCCTCTTATTGCTCCCTGTCCCAACTTTTTTGGAATGTGTAGCTCTCATGAAATCCAAAATGAGCCAATATTTGGCATGACATTTCAAAATGTCTCACTTTCAACATTTGATATGTTATCTATATTCTATTGTGAATAAAATACAAGTTTATGAGATTTGTAAATTATTGCATTCCTTTTTTATTCACAATTTGTACAGTGGCCCAACTTTTTTGGAATCGGGTTTGTATTATCACTAACAATGCAATCGACTCCAAGCACAACTACACAATATGACAACAAAATCTTTAATAAAGTTTGAGTAAAGGGTGAAGAGGTCAGTTTTACTAGGCCGGCCGTCACTTTTGGACACTAGTGTACGGTGTAATTACCAAAAGTCAGGGATGACATTAACCAGTCTTCTCCATCTTATCCCATAGATTCAGAGTCTAGTACAGTAGAAATCCACATATCCAGTGAACAGCGAGAGTCTGAGGACGTGAAGCCCAACGGAGCGTCACTGGAGATCTCGACATGCTGAACGCCTCCAGCTTCTGATTCAGACACAACGAGCATCCCCACAATCAGTTCTCTGAACAATCACTTCTGTCTTTGTGCTGTTGAAGGTTTCTATAACACGACACATAATTCAACATGAACGTCTGAGAATCAACGTTTGCAAATTGTAGATTTCACTGCAAAAATACAGCATTAATGGCACAGGACCTATAAATAGCTAGTTTTTACTCATTTTGTACTTGATTAAATTATACTTATTCATTTATGCTGTCATTAAAGATGAAGTGCGTTGTTTTTGGTGGTATATTTGACTTCCTGAATTAACATGATAATGCACACAAGAGTTTGGAATAATTAAGATTTATTAATGTTTTTGTCTCTTCTGCTCATGAATCTGCTCATAACTCCAGTAGATCAGTGTAATACTCCTCCAGTGTAGATCAGCTGTTCTCTGTGTGAATATATAGTAAAGTGTGATTTATTCCTGTGATCAAAGCTGAGTTTATCATCATTACTCCAGTCTTCAGTGTCACATGATCCTTCACTGATCACTCTCAGATGAGGATTTAAGATTATTAGTGTTGAAAACAGTTAAAAGGTAATGGCGTGCAATATAAATGAATCAAACACGACTGTTTGGTAATATCAAAATAGAGACATTTATTTGAGCCTCTGAATGTGAGACATTAAGATACAGTTTTTGTCCACGTTACAGATTTAAACTTTATACTTGGCAGATACACGTCAAAACATGCACGATTGAACCGCGTGCCACAGTCTGACACAGACAATAAGAGCTTCCGGTGAAACCCGCGTCACGTAGAAATGCGATGTTTCTGAGGCATTTCAAATCGTTAAAATAAACTTGGTTTTATTGAGATAAAAAAAAGAAAGAAACGTCCATCTTCCATGGTCTCGCGCACGCGGTGCGAATGTGAAGCCGCGGCGTCGGTTAAATAACGACCGCGTCGAGGAAAGGCGCCAAAATCACAGTTTGAATTTTACAGCAGGACTAACCGATCATCAGTCGCTGCGCGTGACCGGTCAAACAAACAGTAGATGGACAAACTCAACACAAACACCTCAGTGCAAGAAAACACACGTTTCTGCTGCATCACGTGTCCAAATCAGACGAGATTCGGTGTAAAGTGATAAATATGGTTAAACTGTTAACCTTTTACCGCGTATATCAATAAGAAAAGCGTCTCACCTTCTCATGAATCCGCGTTTGAGTTTTGACGGTTGGTTTCTATTTTTGCGAGTAGCTCCGCCCACGGGGAAACTTCATTGGTCTAGACATTTGTGATTGACAGGTCACTCAGCGAGGAAGGAAATGTTTTTATTCAACTTTATTTCTATCTTTTGCTGTTTTGTTTATCCTAATGTGTGTATTCTTTAGCAAAGATAGACTGAGAGCCTGATTGCGTCCAATCAAAGTAAATCAGAGCACCTTTGGTGTAAATTACATTAAACGGTGGGCGGAGCTTCCCAGTGCAGCGCCAACAAAAGACAAAAAAAAAAAAAAATCAGATTTGCATGGAAGAGAGCGCTTTTATTACTTATCACATCGCACCCGATTCGGACACAGCATTGATACAAGCATAAGACCTGCACTAACTAAAACATGTCCCAGAATGCACTTCACCCACAGATTGAGGCACGCATCCCAATCTCATAATAACGCGTTTGCTGCCGGTCCAGCAGGCATGATGTCCACAAAATCAGAAAAAAAATCCTAAAAGTATGAAAGATCGATTACTTTATAAACATATAAACACAGTTTATAAAATCTGTGGTCTCATTTACATCTTTACATTAATTAAATGTACATCCAGCGGGGACATTATACACCGGTACATTTCATATCTGAGAATCAAACATGTTCATAAAATATTTCTCCAAGTACTCGGCAGTTGGCGTCTTCATCCACCTCGGGATTACACGTTAAAGCTGGAAAACAATCAGAAGCGTTTACGGTTCTCGCACGCGTGAAGCCTCGTCTGGAGCTGAAGATCGGACGAACATCAGCGGCGCTCAACGATACTGATGAAGCGTCTCCAGCTCTTCTGTGTCCATACAGCACCAGCTCTAGTGGACCTTTTCCTCTCATTTTGGTTTTCAACATTCAGATTCTGTTCCCGGATCTCAATCGTCTGGCTCCACGGAGAAGACGAGTTCAGACACTATTTCCGTAAATCAAGAACACAGACCTGCGAGAACAAGACACAGGGTTAATATCATTAGTCAAAACATTTCTGTTTGGTACAATAAAGCTGAAATTAAAGGTATATATTAGAAGAAACGTTACATTACTTCAACTCAAACTTACAATTAAGACATTTTGAACAAAAATGACTAACCAGAAGCACACTGAACAAAATTATAAGCACTTTTGATTTTGCCCCCATTTTTCATGAGCTGAACTCAAAGATCTAACACTAGGCCTATTTCTCTCCAATATTGTTCACAAATCTGTCTAAATCTGTGTTAGTGAGCACTTCTCCTTTGCCGAGATCATCCATCCACCTCACAGGTATGGCATATCAAGATGCTGATTAGACAGCATGATTTTTATATATATATATATATATATATATATATATATATATATATATATATATATATATATATATATATATATATATATATATATATATATATATATATATATATATATATATATATATATATACACACACACACATATATATACACACACACACACACACACAAATTGCATGGAAATGTACATTTATGTTTATTTTATTTATTAATTTAATTTTGTTTTAACCTGCAGTAAAGACTTGTTCTGTAGGGACGGGATTCTGTGTACACATTACCAAGATTACAAAATTACTTAAAATTAAAACAAGCATTGACAAAAATAAAAGCCCATTTAAAATAGTAAAATACTAAATAGTAAAGATAATACTAAACACTAAATAATAGAGTTCATTGTTTTATATTATAGTATGAAAAATACTGTGTTTGACCCCCTTTCGCCTTCAGAACTGCCTTAATTCTACGTGGCATTGATTCAACAAGGTGCTGAAAGCATTCTTTAGAAATGTTGGCCCATATTGATAGGATAGCATCTTGCAGTTGATGGAGATTTGTGGGATGCACATCCAGGGCACGAAGCTCACGTTCCACCACATCCCAAAGATGCTCTATTGGGTTGAGATCTGGTGACTGTGGGGGCCATTTTAGTACAGTGAACTCATTGTCATGTTCAAGAAACCAATTTGAAATGATTGGAGCTTTGTGACATGGTGCATTATCCTGCTGGAAGTAGCCATCAGAGAATGGGTACATGGTGGTCATAAAGGGATGGACATGGTCAGAAACAATGCTCAGGTAGGCCGTGGCATTTAAACGATGCCCAATTGGCACTAAGGGGCCTAAAGTGTGCCAAGAAAACATCCCCCACACCATTACACCACCACCACCAGCCTGCACAGTGGTAACAAGGCATGATGGATCCATGTTCTCATTCTGTTTACGCCAAATTCTGACTCTACCATCTGAATGTCTCAACAGAAATCGAGACTCATCAGACCAGGCAACATTTTTCCAGTCTTCAACTGTCCAAATTTGGTGAGCTCGTGCAAATTGTAGCCTCTTTTTCCTATTTGTAGTGGAGATGAGTGGTACCGGTGTGGGTCTTCTGCTGTTGTAGCCCATCTGCCTCAAGGTTGTGCGTGTTGTGGCTTCACAAGTGCTTTGCTGCATACCTCGGTTGTAACGAGTGGTTATTTCAGTCAAAGTTGCTCTTCTATCAGCTTGAATCAGTCGGCCCATTCATATATTCATATATATATATATATATATATATATATATATATATATATATATATATATATATATATATTTTTTTTTTTTTTTTTCTTATATTTTTTTTTTTTTTTTTTTTTTTTTTATAATTTCTTAATAAATATCTTAATTTATTAAACATCTTATGACCTTGAATCTACAGCCAAAAGTTTGAACACAGTGAATATATTTGCATCTTGTGATCTTAAAATCCTTCAAGCTAGTTTTAGATCATGTTTTCTAACATCAACGACCCTCAGAAGAGAAGGTGACCATACCGATCCATCTGATGCACTTGCTCCGACTTTATCTCCCACACTGTTCCAGCAAACCTCAAATATCCCTCCGGTTCCTCTGTAGCTGTTCACCAACGCGCCACTCTGAAAAAACACGTTCATCATCATCATCATCATCATCATCATCATCATCATCATCATCATCCTCAGGGGTTTTATACGAGCCGCTGTGGTACTGACCACTGTGTCCCAGATATGAACGCATTTGTCGAAGGAGCCGCTGGCCAGGAACTTGCCGTCCGGACTGAAGGCCACACTGTAGACCGGCTCCTGGTGTTTGGTGAGCGTGTGGATGCACACGCCTTGTTCCACATCCCATAATCGCACCGTCGAGTCAAAAGAGGCACTGAGGAAGATAAGCAGAGCATGGATGAAGAGTGTTGTGTTATCATCAAGTGTAGCTCAGTTTTGACCAAATGTGACGGACCCCCACCCTAAACTTTAAAAGGCATCTACCTCGTTTCTTGTATAAAACAAATCAATTTATACATATTATAAATATGGCTATAATAATATTTGGAAAATAATAAATTTCTATTGTTACATTATTATATTTAGTTCTATTCACTATAGTACTGTATAGTTATATATATTATAATCTAAATTTTTTGACAAATTTGAATAATTTTAAATGCATTTTAAATCTAATTGAATATGTATTGTAATCTAATATTTATTTTATTGTCATTTTTGTTTATTAATTTTAAATCAAATTTATTTGAATTTTTTTACATTTATTTGAATGTAATGATATATGGTTCATATACATTTAATCTAATTTTTATTTATTGAAATATAATATTTATGTATTTTATTGTAATGTTTTGTTTATTTTATTTTATATATATATATATATATATATATATATATATATATATATATATATATATATATATATATATATATATATATATATATATATATATATATATATATACACACACACATATATACATATACACACACACATATATACATATATACACACACATACATACACACCTCAAATTTTTGTTTATTTTTATATTAATCCAATTTATTAGAATCATTTTTACACTTATTTAAATTAATTCATTTAATCTAATATTTATTTTATATTTTTGTTTATTTTAATCTAATTTAATATATTTAATCTAATAATTTATTTTCGGTTTCATTTATTTTAATGTAATTTATTGGAATCATTTTTACATCTATTTTATTATATTTACTGAATTATATTTGAATAATTATAAAAGTATTTTAATCTAATTTAATATGTATTTATCACATTTTTATTTATTGTAATCTAATATTTATTTAATTTATTGTAAATGTTTTGTTTATTAATTTTAATTAACTTATTTGAATAATTTTTACATTTATTTCATTATATTTATTTATTTGAATCCATTTTAATTTTCTAAATTAATATAATTACATTAAAATACATGAAAAAGGAAAAATAAACAAAATATAAAAAAATTATAAAATATAAAAAATTATAATTATAATTTTTAGTTTATTTATTTATTAAATTAATTAATTCTCTTATAAATGTATTTATTTTTTTCCTTTATTTTCCCACTTTTCCACTGTCTAGTGGCCCAGTTTGAAAACCCCTGGTTTAGACGTCTGCCATTTTTTTGCGGATTTTAACAGTTTAAGTAGATGGGACTTGGTCTTGGATGCACAAAATAATTGGCCAGAGGCATTGCAAACATGTCCACCAAGTGACCGGACTTTCCTTAGAGGGACTTTGGGAAGGTTACCTGGCTAGAAGGATGTTAGCGTTGGGACTGTTGCTCCCGGTGCCCGTGGGGCTCCATTTGATGGTGTAGATCTCCTTGTTGTGCGCTTGAAGGTTGTGAACACATGAATCTTGCTTCATACTCCAGATCTGAGAGGAACATGCGATCATATTTAATATTTCATCAAGCACTATTCAATAAAGGTGCACTCAGACAAACACTGAAAGAATATTCCCACCTTTAAGGTCATGTCATCCGAACAGGAAGCCAGCAGCATTCCCGACGGATCCCATTTAATGGCGTTCACTTCATTCTGAAAGAAAACAAACACTGTTCATCTAGAGGTTTGCCCTCAAGGACAGGAAACCGTCCACTGTGTCACATGGGTTCGTGCAGCTCACCGTGTGTCCTTGAAAAGTCTTGAGCGGGCGCTCGCTTCCCAGGCGACACACGTGTATGCACATGTCCGTGCTGCAGGAGGCGAAGGTGGTGTTGTTCTGCCAGTCCACGTCCAGCGCCGGAGCTGCGGGAGCACACGGCACATGATCATCATCTGACCTTTGACATCTGAACTCAAGGCAGAGGCGGTGAACTCACCTGAATGAAAGGGAAACTGCTGCTTGGCTTCACCTGTGTGTGCGTCCCAAATGATTGTCGTCTGCAGAACCAGAACAATTGAACAACTGATTATAGGGAAAGAGTCAGGTAATAATTCTCCCGCTCCTAATCCTGTAAAGCCTGACATATGCGGAGTATCATATCTGATCCATCATGGCTCACATAGTGTGATAAAGTGGGAAAATAGTGGGAATATTGGGAATATAGTGTGATATAAGCGGGAATATAGTGAGATATAGTGGGAATATAGTGTGATATAGTGGGAATATAGTGAGAATATAGTGAGAATATAGTGTGATAGTGGGATATAGTGGGAATATAGTGTGATAGTGTGATATAGTGTGATATAGTGTGATATAGTGTGATATAGTGTGATATAGTGAGAATATAGTGATAGTGTGAATATAGTGTGATAGTGTGAATATAGTGTGATATGAATATAGTGTGATATATAGAATATAGTGTGATAGTGAGTGAGAATATAGTGTGATAGTGTGAATATAGTGTGATATAGTGAGAATATAGTGTGATATATAGTGAATATAGTGTGAATATAGTGTGATATAGTGAGAATATAGTGTGATATAGTGAGGAATGATAGTGTGATATAGTGTGAATATAGTGTGATATAGTGTGAATATAGTGTGATATATAGTGTGATATAGTGAATATAGTGTGATATAGTGTGAATATAGTGTGAATATAGTGATAGTGTGAATATAGTATGTGATATAGTGTGAATATAGTGTGATAGTGAGAATATAGTGTGATATAGTGAATATAGTGATAGTGAGAATATAGTGTGATAGTGATATAGTGTGATATAGTGAGAATATAGTGTGATATAGTGAATATAGTGTGATATATAGTGTGAATATAGTGTATATAGTGTGAATATAGTGTGATATAGTGTGAATATAGTGTGATATAGTGAGAATATAGTGTGATATAGTGTGATATAGTATGGATATAGTGTGATATAGTGTGATATAGTGTGATATGTGAGTGATATAGTGTGATATAGTAGAATATAGTGTGATAGTGATAGTAGTGGAATATAGTGTGATATAGTGTGAATATAGTGTGATATAGTGTGATATAGTGTGATAGTGAGAATATAGTGTGATATAGTGAGAATATAGTGTGATATATGTGAGTGTGAATATATATGTGATAGTAGAATATAGTGTGGATATAGAATATGTGATATAGTGTGATATGATATAGTGTGATATAGTAGTAGTGATATGTGATATAGTGTGAGAATATAGTGTGATATAGTGTGAATATAGTGTGATAGTGAATATAGTGATAGTGATATAGTGTGATATAGTGTGAATATAGTGTGATATAGTGGGAATATAGTGTGATATAGTGTGAATATAGTGATATATAGCAGAATATAGTGTGATATAGTGTGAATATAGTGTGATATATAGTGATATATAGTGTGATATAGTGTGAATATATATATAGTGATATAGTGGATATAGTGTGATATAGTGTGATATGATATAGTGAGAATATAGTGTGATATATAGTGAGTGAATATAGTGTGATATAGTGAGAATATATGTGTGAATATAGTGTGATATAGTGAGAATATAGTGTGTGTGAATATAGTGATATAGTGAGAATATAGTGGAATATATGATATAGTGTGAATATAGTGTGATATAGTGTGATATAGTGAGTGATATATAGTGTGATATATATGTGAATATAGTGTGAATATAGTGTGATATAGTGTGATATAGTGTGATATAGTGTGATATAGTGAGAATATATGATATAGTGATATAGTGTGAATATAGTGAATATAGTGAATATAGTGACAGGAATATAGTGAATATAGTGAATATAGTGTGAATATAGTGTGGAATAATATAGTGGGAATATAGTGTGATAGTGGAATAGTGTGATATAGTGAGAATATAGTGTGATATAGTGTGAATATAGTGTGATATATAGTGTGATATATAGTGTGATATAGTGTGATATATATATAGTGGGAATATAGTGTGATATAGTGGATATATAGTGTGATATAGTGGGATATATAGTGTGATAGTGTGATATAGTGAGAATATAGTGTGATATATAGTGAATATAGTGTGATATAGTGTGATATAGTGTGAGAATATGTGTGATATAGTGATATAGTGTGATATATATAGTGTGATATAGTGTGATATAGTGTGAATATAGTGTGATATAGTGTGATATATGACATAGTGGGAATATAGTGTGATATAGTAGTGTGATATAGTGTGAATATAGTGTGATATAATATAGTGATATAGTGAGAATATAGTGTGATATAGTGTGATATAGTGTGATATAGTGAGATATAGTGTGATATAGTGTGATATAGTGTGAATATGATAGTGTGATATAGTGAGAATATAGTGTGATATAGAATATGTGATATAGTGTGGAATATAGTGTGATATAGTGTGAATATAGTGATATAGTGTGATATAGTGTGAATATAGTGTGATATAGTGAGAATATAGTGTGATATAGTGTGAATATAGTGTGATAATATATAGTGATATAGTGTGAATATAGTGATATGAATATAGTGTGATATAGTGTGATATATGTGTGATAATATAGTGTGATATAGTGGGATATAGTGATATAGTAGTGATATAGTGTGGATATAGTGTGAATATAGTGAATATAGTGTGATATATGAATATAGTGTGAATATAGTGTAGTGTGATATAGATATAGTGGAATATAGTGTGGATATAGTGGGAATATAGTGATATAGTGAATATAGTGTGATATAGTGTGAATATAGTGTGATATAGTGTGATATAGTGAGAATAGTGTGATATAGTGAATATAGTGTGATATAGTGAGAATATAGTGTGATATAGTGTGAATATAGTGTGAATATAGTGTGAATATAGTGTGATATAGTGAGATACATAGTGATATAGTGTGATATAGTGATATAGTGTGAATATAGTGTGTGATATAGTGTGATATAGTGTGAATATAGTGTGATATAGTGTGAATATAGTGGGAATATAGTGTGATATAGTGTGAATATAGTGAATATAGTGATATATGATAGTGTGATATAGTGTGATATAGTGAGAATATAGTGTGATATAGTGTGAATATAGTGTGATATAGTGTGATATAGTGTGAATATAGTGTGATATAGTGAATATAGTGTGATATAGTGTGAATATAGTGGGGATATAGTGTGAATATAGTGATATAGTGGATATAGTGTGATAGTGATATAGTGTGAATATAGTGTGAATATAGTGTGATATAGTGTGAATATAGTGGGAATATAGTGTGATATAGTGAATATAGAATATAGTGAATATAGTGTATATAGTGTGTGTGATATAGTGAGTGTGATATAGTGTGATATAGTGTGAATATAGTGGGATATAGTATAGAATATAGTGTGAATATAGTGTGATATAGTGTGAATATAGTGGGATATAGTGATATAGTGGGAATATAGTGATAGTGTGAATATAGTGTGAATATAGTGTGAATATAGTGTGATATAGTGTGATATAGTGTGAATATAGTGTGATATATATAGTGTGATATAGTGGGAATATAGTGATATAGTGTGAATATAGTGGGGATATAGTGTGAATATAGTGTGAATATAGTGGGATATAGTGTGAATATAGTGATGATAGTGTGATATAGTGGGATATAGTGTGAATATGGATATAGTGTGATAGTGTGATATAGTGTGTGATATAGTGATATAGTGTGATATAGTGTGAATATAGTGAATATAGTGTGAATATAGTAGTGAGAATATAGTGACAGTGATATATGTGAATATAGTGGGATATAGTGTGAATATAGTGGGATAGTGATATAGTGGGAATATAGTGTGATATAGTGTGAATATAGTGTGAATATAGTGAATATATAGTAGATATAGTGAGAATATAGTGTGATATAGTGTGAATATAGTGTGATATAGTGTGAATATAGTGGGATATAGTGTGAATATAGTGTGATAGTGTGAATATAGTGTGATATATAGTGGGGATATAGTGTGACATAGTGGGAATATAGTGTGATAGTGGATATAGTGAGAATATAGTGTGATATAGTGAGAATATAGTGTGATATAGTGTGATATAGTGAATATAGTGGGAATATAGTGTGATATATGATATAGTGGATATAGTGTGATATAGTGGAATATAGTGTGATATAGTGGGGATATATGATAGTGGGAATATAGTGTGATATAGAATATAGTGTGATATAGTGTGATAGTGATAGTGTGATATAGTGTGATAGTGTGAATATAGTGGGATATAGTGTGAATAGTGGGATGAGAATATATAGTGGGAATATAGTGGGATATAGTGAGAATATAGTGTGATAGTGTGATATAGTGAATATAGTGGGGATATAGTGTGAATATAGTGTGATATAGTGTGATATAGTGAGAATATAGCGTGATAGTGTGATATAGTGTGAATATAGTGGATATAGTGTGAATATAGTGGGGATATAGTGTGACAGTGGGAATATAGTGATGATAGTGTGATATAGTGAGAATATAGTGTGATATAGTGTGAATATAGTGTGAATATAGTGATAGTGATATAGTGTGATAGTGTGATATAGTGTGAATATAGTGGGATATAGTGTGAATATAGTGGGGATATAGTGTGACATGGGAATATAGTGGGATATAGTGTGAATATAGTGAGGATATAGTGTGAATATAGTGTGATATAGTGAGAATATAGTGTGATATAGTGTGAATATAGTGGGATATAGTGTGAATATAGTGGGGATATAGTGTGACAGTGGGAATACAGTGTGATAGTGTGATATAGTGTGAATATAGTGGGGATATAGTGTGACATAGTGAATATAGTGTGATAGTGGGATATAGTGAGAATATAGTAGGGATATAGTGTGAATATAGTGGGGATATAGTGTGAATATAGTGGGGATATAGTGTGAATATAGTGGGATATATGACAGTGGGAATATAGTGATAGGATATAGTGAGGATATAGTGTGATAGTGTGAATATAGTGGGGATATAGTGTGACAGTGAGAATACAGTGTGATAGTGTGATATAGTGAGAATATAGTGAGATATAGTGAGAATATAGTGTGATAGTGGGATATAGTGTGAATATAGTGAGGATATAGTGTGACATAGTGGGAATATAGTGTGATAGTGTGATATAGTGGGAATATAGTGGGAATATAGTGGGATATAGTGTGAATATAGTGGGATATAGTGTGAATATAGTGGGATATAGTGTGACAGTGGGAATATAGTGTGATAGTGTGATATAGTGAGAATATAGTGTGATAGTGTGATATAGTGAAAATATAGTGTGATAGTGGGATATAGTGGGGATATAGTGGGGAATATAGTGATATAGTGAGAATATATATAGTGTGAATATAGTGGGATATAGTGTGAATATAGTGGGATATAGTGTGAATATAGTGGGATATAGTGTGAATATAGTGGGATATAGTGGATATAGTGAGAATATAGTGTGATATAGTGGGAATATAGTGTGATATAGTGAGAATATAGTGTGATATAGTGAGAATATAGTGTGATATAGTGGGAATATAGTGTGATAGTGGGATATAGTGAGAATATAGTGTGATATAGTGTGAATATAGTGTGATATAATATAGGAATATAGTGTGATATAGTGGGAATATAGTGTGATATAGTGTGAATATAGTGTGATATAGTGAGAATATAGTGGGATATAGTGTGAATATAGTGGGATATAGTGAGAATATAGTGTGATAGTGTGATATAGTGTGAATATAGTGGGGATATAGTGTGAATATAGTGTGATATAGTGTGATATAGTGGGAATATAGTACAGGGATATAGTGTGAATATAGTGGGATATAGTGTGATATAGTGAATATAGTGTGATAGTGTGATATAGTGAGAATATAGTGTGATATAGTGGAATATATTGTGATATAGTGAGAATATAGTGTGATAGTAGGATATAGTAGGATATAGTGTGAATATAGTGTGAATATAGTGTGATCTAGTGAGAATATAGTGTGATAGTGTGATATAGTGTGAATATAGTGGGATATAGTGGGAATATAGTGTGATATAGTGGGATATAGTGAGAATATAGTGATAGTGTGAATATAGTGTGATAGTGTGAATATAGTGTGATATAGTGAGAATATAGTGTGTGATATAGTGAGAATATAGTGTGATATAGTGAATATATGTGATAGTGATATAGTGTGAGAATATATAGTGTGATAGTGTGAATATAGTGTGATATAGTGAATATAGTGTGATATAGTGTGAATATAGTGTGATATAGTGTGAATATATGAGTGTGATATAAGTGAATATAGTGTGATAGTGTGAATATAGTGTGATATAGTGTGAATATAGTGTGATAGTGAGAATATAGTGTGATATAGTGTGAATATAGTGTGATATAGTGGGAATATAGTGTGTGGGATATAGTGTGATATATGATATAGTGTGAATATAGTGTGATATAGTGAGAATATAGTGTGATAGTGGATATAGTGTGATATAGTGAGAATATAGTGTGATAGTGTGATAGTGGGAATATAGTGTGATATAGTGTGATATAGTGTGATATAGTGGAATATAGTAGGATATAGTGAGAATACAGTGTGATATAGTGAGAATATAGTGTGATATAGTGTGATATAGTGGGAATATAGTGTGATATAGTGAGAATATAGTGTGATATAGTGAGAATATAGTGTGATATAGTGTGATATATAGGAATATAGTGATATAGTGAATATAGATAGTGTGATATAGAATATAGTGTGATATAGTGGGATATAGTGAGAATATAGTGGGATATAGTGAGAATATAGTGTGATATAGTGTGAATATAGTGTGATATAGTGTGAGATATATAGTGGGATATAGTGTGATATAGTGAGAATATAGTGTGATAGTGTGAATATAGTGGGATATGATATAGTGGGAATATAGTGGGAGTGAGAATATAGTGTGATAGTGTGATATGTGTGAATATAGTGGGGATATAGTGTGAATATAGTGTGAATATAGTGTGATATAGTGTGAATATAGTGTGAATATAGTGTGAATATAGTGGGGATATAGTGTGAATATAGTGGGGATATAGTGACAGTAGGAATATAGTGTGATAGTGTGATATAGTGAGAATATAGTGTGATATAGTGAGAATATAGTGTGAATATAGTGGGATCTAGTGAGAATATAGTGTGATAGTGTGATATAGTGTGAATATAGTGGGATATAGTGTGAATATAGTGGGGATATAGTGTGACAGTGGGAATATAGTGGGATATAGTGTGAATATAGTAGGATATAGTGTGAATATAGTGAGAATATAGTGTGATATAGTGTGAATATAGTGGGATATAGTGTGAATATAGTGGGGATATAGTGTGACAGTGGGAATACAGTGTGATAGTGTGATATAGTGTGAATATAGTGGGGATAGTGTGACATAGTGGGAATATAGTGTGATAGTGGGATATAGTGAGAATATAGTGGGATATAGTGTGAATATAGTGGGGATATAGTGTGAATATAGTGGGGATATAGTGTGAATATAGTGGGGATATAGTGTGAATATAGTGGATATAGTGACATAGTGGGAATATAGTGGGATATAGTGAGAATATAGTGTGATAGTGTGAATATAGTGGGGATATAGTGTGACAGTGGGAATACAGTGTGATAGTGTGATATAGTGAGAATATAGTGAGATATAGTGAGAATATATGTGATAGTGGGATATAGTGTGAATATAGTGTGATATAGTGTGACATAGTGGGAATATAGTGTGATAGTGTGATATAGTGTGAATATAGTGGATATAGTGTGAAAATAGTGGGGATATAGTGTGAATATAGTGAGGATATAGTGTGACAGTAGGAATATAGTGTGATAGTGTGATATAGTGTGAGAATATAGTGTGATAGTGTGATATAGTGAAAATATAGTGTGATAGTGGGATATAGTGGGGATATAGTGTGAATATAGTGATATAGTGAGAATATAGTGTGATAGTGTGAATATAGTGGGGATATAGTGTGAATATAGTGGGGATATAGTGTGAATATAGTGGGATATAGTGTGATAGTAGGAATATAGTGGGATATAGTGAGAATATAGTGTGATATGATAGCGGGAATATAGTGTGATATAGCGAGAATATAGTGTGATATAGTGAGAATATAGTGTGATATAGTGTGATATATATGGAATATAGTGATGATAGTGGGATATAGTGTGACAGTGTGATATAGTGTGATATAGTGTGATATAGTGGGAATATAGTGTGATATAGTGAATATAGTGTGATATAGTGGGATATAAGAGGGAATATAGTGGGATATAGTGGGAATATAGTGTGATATAGTATATATAGTGTGATATAGTGAGAATATAGTGTGATATAGTGAGAATATAGTGGGATATAGTGTGAATATAGTGGGGATATAGTGTGCCATAGTGAATATAGTGGGATATAGTGAGAATATAGTGTGATATAGTGTGATATAGCGAATATAGTGGGAATATAGTGTGAATATAGTGTGATATAGTGTGATATAGTGTGAATATAGTGGGGATATAGTGTGAATATAGTGAGGGATATGGGGATATAGTGTGACAGTGGGAATATAGTGTGATAGTGTGATATAGTGAGAATATAGTGTGATATAGTGTGAATATATTGTGATATAGTGAGAATATAGTGTGATAGTAGGATATAGTGGGATATAGTGTGAATATAGTGATATAGTGAGAATATAGTGTGATAGTGTGATATAGTGTGAATATAGTGGGATATAGTGTGAATATAGTGGGGATATAGTGTGACATAGTGGGAATATAGTGTGATAGTGGATATAGTGTGAATATAGTGGGATATAGTGTGAATATAGTGGGATATAGTGTGAATATAGTGTGATATAGTGAGAATATAGTGTGATATAGTGTGAATATAGTGGGGATATAGTGTGAATATAGTGGGGATATAGTGTGACAGTGGGAATACAGTGTGATAGTGTGATATGTGAATATAGTAGGGATATAGTGTGACATAGTGGGAATATAGTGTGATAGTGGGATATAGTGAGATATAGTGGATATAGTGTGAATATAGTGGGGATATAGTGTGAATATAGTGGGATATAGTGTGATATGGAATATAGTGATATAGTGTGAATATAGTGATAGTATATAGTGTGATATAGTGTGAATATAGTGTGATATAGTGTGAATATAGTGGGATATAGTGAGAATATAGTGTGATATAGTGTGAATATAGTGTGATATAGTGTGAATATAGTGTGAGGATATAGTGTGATATAGTGGGGAATATAGTGTGATATAGTGAGAATATAGTGTGATATAGTGAGAATATAGTGTGATAGTGTGAATATAGTGGGGATATAGTGTGATATAGTGGGGATATAGTGGGAATAGTGTGAATATAGTGGGATATAGTGTGAAGTGGTATATAGTGTGATAGTGTGATATAGTGAGAATATAGTGTGGGATATAGTGTGAATATAGTGGGGATATAGTGTGACATATAGTGAATATAGTGTGATAGTGTGATATAGTGAGAATATAGTGTGATATATAGTGTGATATAGTGTGAATATAGTGTGATATAGTGTGATATAGTGAATATAGTGTGTGATAGTGTGATATAGTGTGAATATAGTGTGATATAGTGAGAATATAGTGAGGATATAGTGTGACATAATATAGTGGATATAGTGGGATATAGTGTGAATATAGTGGGATATAGTGTGAATATAGTGTGATATAGTGTGAATATAGTGTGATATAGTGAGAATATAGTGTGATATAGTGTGAATATAGTGGGATATAGTGTGAATATAGTGGGGATATAGTGTGACAGTGGGAATACAGTGTGATAGTGTGATATAGTGTGAATATAGTGGGGATATAGTGTGACATAGTGGGAATATAGTGTGATAGTGGGATATAGTGAGAATATAGTGTGATATAGTGGGAATATAGTGTGATATAGTGGGATATAGCAGGAATATAGTGGGATACAGTGAATATAGTGTGATATAGTGGGAATATAGTGTGATATAGTGTGATAGTGTGATATAGTGAATAGTGTGATATAGTGAATATAGTGTGATATAGTGAGAATATAGTGATATAGTAGTGAGAATATAGTGTGATAGTGTGAATATAGTGGGATATAGTGTGGATATAGTGGGAATATAGTGGGATATAGTGAGAATATAGTGTGATAGTGTGATATAGCGTGAATATAGTGGGGATATAGTGTGAATATAGTGTGAATATAGTGTGATATAGTGTGAATATAGTGTGAATATAGTGAGAATATAGCGTGATATAGTGTGATATAGTGTGAATATAGTGGGGATATAGTGTGAATATAGTGGGGATATAGTGTGACAGTGAATATAGTGTGATAGTAGATATAGTGAGAATATAGTGTGATATAGTGAGAATATAGTGTGAATATAGTGGGATCTAGTGAGAATATAGAATGATAGTGTGATATAGTGTGAATATAGTGGGATATGTGTAGTGAATATAGTGAGAATATAGTGTGATAGGATATAGTGTGAATATAGTGGGATATAGTGTGAATATAGTGATATAGGATATATAGTGATATAGTGTGAATATAGTGTGATATAGTGAGAATATAGTGTGATATAGTGTGATATAGTGTGAATATAGTGTGAATATAGTGAATATATAGTGTGACAGTGGGAATACAGTGTGATAGTGTGATATAGTGTGAATATAGTGGGGATATATGTGACATAGTGAATATATAGTGTGATAGTGGGATATAGTGAGAATATAGTGGGATATAGTGTGAATATAGTGGGGATATAGTGTGAATATAGTGGGGATATAGTGTGAATATAGTGGGGATATAGTGTGACATAGTGAATATAGTGGGATATAGTGAGAATATAGTGTGATAGTGTGAATATAGTGGGGATATAGTGTGACAGTGGGAATACAGTGTGATAGTGTGATATAGTGTGAATATAGTGGGATATAGCGGGAATATAGTGGGATATAGTGGGATATAGTGAGAATATAGTGTGATAGTGTGATATAGCGTGAATATAGTGGGGATATAGAATATAGTGTGAATATAGTGTGATATATGAATATAGTGAATATAGTGAGAATATAGCGTGATATAGTGTGATATAGTGTGAATATAGTGGGGATATAGTGTGAATATAGTGGGGATATAGTGTGACAGTGGGAATATAGTGTGATAGTGTGATATAGTGAGAATATAGTGTGATATAGTGAGAATATAGTGTGAATATAGTGTGATCTAGTGAGATATAGTGTGATAGTGTGATATAGTGTGAATATAGTGGGATATAGTGTGAATATAGTGGGGATATAGTGTGACAGTGAATATAGTGGGATATAGTGTGAATATAGTGGGATATAGTGTGAATATAGTGAGGATATAGTGTGACATAGTGGGAATATAGTGTGATAGTGTGATATAGTGGGAATATAGTGACGCAGGGAATATAGTGGGATATAGTGTGAATATAGTGGGGATATAGTGTGAATATAGTGGGGATATAGTGTGACAGTGGGAATATAGTGTGATAGTGTGATATAGTGAGAATATAGTGTGATAGTGTGATATAGTGAAAATATAGTGTGATATAGTGGATATAGTGGGAATATAGTGTGAATATAGTGGGATATAGTGAGAATATAGTGTGATAGTGTGAATATAGTGGGGATATAGTGTGATATAGTGGGGATATAGTGTGAATATAGTGGGGATATAGTGTGACATAGTGGGAATATAGTGGGATATAGTGAGAATATAGTGTGATATAGTGAGATATAGTGTGATATAGTGAGAATATAGTGTGATATAGTGAGAATATAGTGTGATATAGCGGGAATATAGTGATAGTGGGATATAGTGAGAATATAGTGTGATATAGTGTGATATAGTGAATATAGTGTGATATGCGGAATATAGTGTGATATAGTGGGAATATAGTGTGATATAGTGGGAATATAGTGTGATATAGTGAGAATATAGTGTGATATAGTGAGAATATAGTGGGATATAGTGTGAATATAGTGGGGATATAGTGTGAATAGTGGGAATATAGTGTGATATAGTGAGAATATAGTGTGATAGTGTGATATAGCGTGAATATAGTGGGGATATAGTGTGAATATAGTGTGATATAGTGTGAATATAGTGGGATATAGTGTGAATATAGTGGGGATATAGTGTGACAGTGGGAATATAGTGTGATAGTGTGATATAGTGAGAATATAGTGTGATATAGTGTGAATATATTGTGATATAGTGAGAATATAGTGTGATAGTAGGATATAGTGGGATATAGTGTGAATATAGTGGGATCTAGTGAGAATATAGTGTGATGTGATATAGTGTGAATATAGTGGGATATAGCGGGAATATAGTGTGATATAGTGGGATATAGTGAGAATATAGTGTGATAGTGTGAATATAGTGTGATAGTGTGAATATAGTGTGATATAGTGAGAATATAGTGTGATATAGTGAGAATATAGTGTGATATAGTGGAATATAGTGTGATAGTGTGATAGTGGGAATATAGTGTGATAGTGTGAATATAGTGTGATATAGTGAATATAGTGTGATATAGTGAGAATATAGTGTGATATAGTGAGAATATAGTGTGATATAGTGAGAATATAGTGTGATATAGTGGGAATATAGTGTGATAGTGTGAATATAGTGTGAATATAGTGTGATAGTGAGAATATAGTGTGATATAGTGGGAATATAGTGTGATATAGTGGGAATATAGTGTGATATAGTGAGAATATAGTGTGATATAGTGAGAATATAGTGTGATATAGTGGGAATATAGTGTGATAGTGAGTGAGAATATAGTGTGATAGTGGGATATAGTGTGATATAGTGAGAATATAGTGTGATAGTGTGATATAGCGGGAATATAGTGTGATATAGTGTGATATAGTGTGATATAGCGGGAATGAATATAGTGGGATATAGTGAGAATACAGTGTGATATAGTGAGAATATAGTGTGATATAGTGTGATATAGCGGGAATATAGTGTGATATAGCGAGAATATAGTGTGATATAGTGAGAATATAGTGTGATATAGTGTGATATAGCGAGAATATAGTGATATGATATAGAATATAGTGGTGATATAGTGGGAATATAGTGTGATATAGTGGGATATATAGCGGGAATATAGTGGGATATAGTGGGAATATAGTGTGATATAGTGGGAATATAGTGTGATATAGTGAGAATATAGTGGGATATAGTGTGATATAGTGAGGAATATAGTGTGATAGTGTGAATATAGTGGATATAGTGTGCCATAGTAGGAATATAGTGGGATATAGTGAGAATATAGTGTGATAGTGTGATATAGCGTGAATATAGTGGGGATATAGTGTGATATAGTGTAGTGTGAATATAGTGTGATATAGTGTGAATATAGTGTGAATATAGTGTGATTATAGTGGGGATATAGTGTGAATATAGTGGGGATATAGTGTGACAGTGGGAATATAGTGTGATAGTGTGATATAGTGAGAATATAGTGTGATATAGTGAGAATATAGTGTGAATATAGTGGGATCTAGTGAGAATATAGTGTGATAGTGTGATATAGTGTGAATATAGTGGGATATAGTGTGAATATAGTGGGGATATAGTGTGACAGTGGGAATATAGTGGGATATAGTGTGAATATAGTAGGATATAGTGTGAATATAGTGAATATAGTAGGATATAGTGTGAATATAGTGAGAATATAGTGTGATATAGTGTGAATATAGTAGTGAATATAGGATATAGTGTGACAGTGGGAATACAGTGTGATAGTGTGATATAGTGTGAATATAGTGGGGATATAGTGTGACATAGTGGGAATATAGTGTGATAGTGGGATATGGTGAGATATAGTGGGATATAGTGGGAATATAGTGTGAATATAGTGGGGATATAGTGTGATATAGTGGGGATATAGTGTGAATATAGTGGGGATATAGTGTGAATATAGTGGGGATATAGTGTGACATAGTGAATAGTGGGATATAGTGAGAATATAGTGTGATAGTGTGAATATAGTGGGGATATAGTGTGACAGTGGGAATACAGTGTGATAGTGTGATATAGTGAGAATATAGTGAGATATAGTGAGAATATAGTGTGATAGTGGGATATAGTGTGAATATAGTGGGGATATAGTGTGACATAGTGGGAATATAGTGTGATAGTGTGATATAGTGTGAATATAGTGGGATATAGTGTGAAAATAGTGGGGATATAGTGTGAATATAGTGGGGATATAGTGTGACAGTGGGAATATAGTGTGATAGTGTGATATAGTGAGAATATAGTGTGATAGTGTGATATAGTGAAAATATAGTGTGATAGTGGGATATAGTGGGGATATAGTGGGGAATATAGTGGGATATAGTGAGAATATAGTGTGATAGTGTGAATATAGTGGGGATATAGTGTGAATATAGTGGGGATATAGTGTGAATATAGTGGGGATATAGTGTGACATAGTGGGAATATAGTGGGATATAGTGAGAATATAGTGTGATATAGCGGGAATATAGTGTGATATAGCGAGAATATAGTGTGATATAGTGAGAATATAGTGTGATATAGTGTGATATAGCGGGAATATAGTGTGATAGTGGGATATAGTGAGAATATAGTGTGATATAGTGTGATATAGTGTGATATAGCGGGAATATAGTGTGATATAGTGGGAATATAGTGTGAATATAGTGTGATATAAGTGGGAATATAGTGTGATAGTGAGAATATAGTGTGATATAGTGTGAATATAGTGGGGATATAGTGAGAAATATAGTAGGAATATAGTGGGATATAGTGAGAATATAGTGTGATAGTGTGTAGCGTGAATATAGTGGGATATAGTGTGAATATAGTGTGATAGTGTGATATAGTGTGAATATAGTGGGGATATAGTGTGAATATAGTGGGGATATAGTGTGACAGTGGGAATATAGTGTGATAGTGTGATATAGTGAGAATATAGTGTGATATAGTGTGAATATATTGTGATATAGTGAGAATATAGTGTGATAGTAGGATATAGTGGGATATAGTGTGAATATAGTGGGATCTAGTGAGAATATAGTGTGTGATAGTGTGATATAGTGTGAATATAGTGGGATATAGTGTGAATATAGTGGGGATATAGTGTGACATAGTGGGAATATAGTGTGATAGTGGGATATAGTGTGAATATAGTGGGATATAGTGTGAATATAGTGGGATATAGTGTGAATATAGTGTGATATAGTGAGAATATAGTGTGATATAGTGTGAATATAGTGGGGATATAGTGTGAATATAGTGGGGATATAGTGTGACAGTGGGAATACAGTGTGATAGTGTGATATAGTGTGAATATAGTGGGGATATAGTGTGACATAGTGGGAATATAGTGTGATAGTGGGATATAGTGAGAATATAGTGGGATATAGTGTGAATATAGTGGGGATATAGTGTGAATATAGTGGGGATATAGTGTGACATAGTGAATATAGTGTGATAGTGTGAATATAGTGTGATATAGTGTGAATATAGTGGGGATATAGTGTGACATAGTGGGGATATAGTGTGATATAGTGAGAATATATGAGTGTGAGAATATAGTGAGTGATATAGTGTGAGAATATAGTGTGATATAGTGTGAATATAGTGGGGATATAGGATGAATATAGTGAGTGTGAATATAGTGGAATATAGTGTGAATATAGTGAATATAGTGTGAATATAGTGGGGATATAGTGTGAATATAGTGTGATATAGTGTGAATATAGTGGGGATATAGTGTGACAGTGGGAATATAGTGTGATAGTGTGATATAGTGAGAATATAGTGTGATATAGTGTGAATATATTGTGATATAGTGAGAATATAGTGTGAATATAGTGGGATCTAGTGAGAATATAGTGTGATAGTGTGATATAGTGTGAATATAGTGGGATATAGTGTGAATATAGTGGGGATATAGTGTGACATAGTGGGAATATAGTGGGATATAGTGTGAATATAGTGGGATATAGTGTGAATATAGTGTGATATAGTGAGATATATAGTGTGATATAGTGTGAATATAGTGGGATATAGTGTGAATATAGTAGGGGATATAGTGTGACAGTGGGAATACAGTGTGATAGTGTGATATAGTGTGAATATAGTGGGGATATAGTGTGACATAGTGGGAATATAGTGTGATAGTGGGATATAGTGAGAATATAGTGTGATATAGTGGGAATATAGTGTGATATAGTGGGATATAGCGGGAATATAGTGGGATATAGTGGGAATATAGTGTGATATAGTGGGAATATAGTGTGATATAGTGGGAATATAGTGTGATATAGTGAGAATATAGTGGGATATAGTGTGATATAGTGAGAATATAGTGTGATAGTGTGAATATAGTGGGATATAGTGTGCCATAGTGGGAATATAGTGGGATATAGTGAGAATATAGTGTGATAGTGTGATATAGCGTGAATATAGTGGGGATATAGTGTGAATATAGTGTGAATATAGTGTGATATAGTGTGAATATAGTGTGAATATAGTGAGGAATATAGCGTGATATAGTGTGATATAGTGTGAATATAGTGGGGATATAGTGTGAATATAGTGGAGGATATAGTGTGACAGTGGGAATATAGTGTGATAGTGTGATATAGTGAGAATATAGTGTGATATAGTGAGAATATAGTGTGAATATAGTGGGATCTAGTGAGAATATAGTGTGATAGTGTGATATAGTGTGAATATAGTGGGATATAGTGTGAATATAGTGGGGATATAGTGTGACAGTGGGAATATAGTGGGATATAGTGTGAATATAGTGGGATATAGTGTGAATATAGTGTGATATAGTGAGAATATAGTGTGATATAGTGTGAATATAGTGGGATATAGTGTGAATATAGTGGGGATATAGTGTGACAGTGGGAATACAGTGTGATAGTGTGATATAGTGTGAATATAGTGGGGATATAGTGTGACATGAGTGGGAATATAGTGTGATAGTGGGATATAGTGAGAATATAGTGGGATATAGTGTGAATATAGTGGGGATATAGTGTGAATATAGTGGGGATATAGTGTGAATATAGTGGGGATATAGTGTGACATAGTGGGAATATAGTGGGATATAGTGAGAATATAGTGTGATAGTGTGAATATAGTGGGGATATAGTGTGACAGTGGGAATACAGTGTGATAGTGTGATATAGTGAGAATATAGTGAGATATAGTGAGAATATAGTGTGATAGTGGGATATAGTGTGAAATATAGTGAGGGATATAGTGTGACATAGTGGGAATATAGTGTGATAGTGTGATATAGTGTGAATATAGTGGGAATATAGTGGGATATAGTGTGAAAATAGTGGGGATATAGTGTGAATATAGTGGGGATATAGTGTGACAGTGGGAATATAGTGTGATAGTGTGATATAGTGAGAATATAGTGTGATAGTGTGATATAGTGAAAATATAGTGTGATAGTGGGATATAGTGGGGATATAGTGGGAATATAGTGGGATATAGTGAGAATATAGTGTGATAGTGTGAATATAGTGGGGATATAGTGTGATATAGTGGGGATATAGTGTGAATATAGTGGGGATATAGTGTGACATAGTGGGAATATAGTGGGATATAGTGAGAATATAGTGTGATATAGCGGGAATATAGTGTGATATAGCGAGAATATAGTGTGATATAGTGAGAATATAGTGTGATATAGCGGGAATATAGTGTGATAGTGGGATATAGTGAGAATATAGTGTGATATAGCGGGAATATAGTGGGATATAGTGAGAATATAGTGTGATATAGCGGGAATATAGTGTGATATAGCGAGAATATAGTGTGATATAGTGAGAATATAGTGTGATATAGCGGGAATATAGTGTGATAGTGGGATATAGTGAGAATATAGTGTGATATAGTGTGATATAGTGTGATATAGCGGGAATATAGTGTGATATAGCGAGAATATAGTGTGATATAGCGGGAATATAGTGTGATATAAGATATAGGAGATATAGTAGTGAATATAGTGTGATATAGTGTGATATAGCGGGAATATAGTGTGATATAGCGGGAATATAGTGTGATATAGCGGGAATATAGTGTGATGATAGGGATATAGTGAGAATATAGTGTGATATAGTGTGATATAGTGTGATATAGCGGGAATATAGTGTGATATGGGATATATAGTGTGATATAGTGGGAATATAGTGTGATATAGTGGGAATATAGTGTGATATAGTGAGAATATAGTGTGATATAGTGAGAATATAGTGGGATATAGTGTGAATATAGTGGGGATATAGTGTGCCATAGTGGGAATATAGTGGGATATAGTGAGAATATAGTGGGATATAGTGAGAATATAGTGTGATAGTGTGATATAGCGTGAATATAGTGGGGATATAGTGTGAATATAGTGTGATATAGTGTGATATAGTGTGAATATAGTGGGGATATAGTGTGAATATAGTGGGGATATAGTGTGACAGTGGGAATATAGTGTGATAGTGTGATATAGTGAGAATATAGTGTGATATAGTGTGAATATATTGTGATATAGTGAGAATATAGTGTGATAGTAGGAGTGATATAGTGGGATATAGTGTGATGATATAGTGGGATCTAGTGAGAATATAGTGTGATAGTGTGATATAGTGTGAATATAGTGGGATATAGTGTGAATATAGTGGGGATATAGTGTGACATAGTGGGAATATAGTGTGACATAGTGGGAATATAGTGTGATAGTGGGATATAGTGTGAATATAGTGGGATATAGTGTGAATATAGTGGGATATAGTGTGAATATAGTGTGATATAGTGAGAATATAGTGGGATATAGTGTGAATATAGTGGGGATATAGTGTGAATATAGTGGGGATATAGTGTGACAGTGGGAATACAGTGTGATAGTGTGATATAGTGTGAATATAGTGGGGATATAGTGTGACATAGTGTGATATAAGTGTGATAGTGGGATATAGTGTGAATATAGTGGGATATAGTGTGAATATAGTGGGGATATAGTGTGATATAGTGGGGATATAGTGGGGATATAGTGTGATAGTGTGATATAGTGTGGGATATAGTGTGACAGTGGGAATACAGTGTGATAGTGTGATAGTAGTGAGAATATAGTGTGATAGTGGGATATAGTGTGAATATGGTGGGGATATAGTGTGACATAGAGAATATAGTGTGATAGTGTGATATAGTGTGAATATAGTGGGATATAGTGTGAAAATAGTGGGGATATAGTGTGAATATAGTGGGGATATAGTGTGACAGTGGGAATATAGTGTGATAGTGTGATATAGTGAGAATATAGTGTGATAGTGTGATATAGTGAAATATAGTGTGATAGTGGGATATAGTAGGATATAGTGGGGATATAGTGACATAGGGATATAGTGGGGATATAGTGTGATATAGTGTGGGATATAGTGTGAATATAGTGGGATATAGTGTGACATAGTAGGGGATATAGTGGGATATAGTGTGAGAATATAGTGTGATATAGTGAGAATATAGTGTGATATAGTGAGAATATAGTGTGATAGTAGTGTGAATATAGTGAGGATATAGTGTGTGAATATAGTGGGGATATAGTGTGAATATAGTGGGGATATAGTGTGAATATAGTGGGGATATAGTGTGAATATAGTGGGGATATAGTGTGAATATAGTGGGGATATAGTGTGAATATAGTGGGGATATAGTGTGACATAGTGGGAATATAGTGGGATATAGTGTGAATATAGTGGGGATATAGTGTGACAGTGGGAATATAGTGTGATAGTGTGATATAGTGAGAATATAGTGTGATATAGTGTGAATATATTGTGATATAGTGAGAATATAGTGTGAATATAGTGGGATCTAGTGAGAATATAGTGTGATAGTGTGATATAGTGTGAATATAGTGGGATATAGTGTGTGAATATAGTGGGGATATAGTGTGACATAGTGGGAATATAGTGGGATATAGTGTGAATATAGTGGGATATAGTGTGAATATAGTGTGATATAGTGAGAATATAGTGTGATATAGTGTGAATATAGTGTGATGTGAATATAGTGGGGATATAGTGTGACAGTGGGAATACAGTGTGATAGTGTGATATAGTGTGAATATAGTGAGGGATATAGTGTGACATAGTGGGAATATAGTGTGATAGTGGGATATAGTGAGAATATAGTGGGATATAGTGTGAATATAGTGGGGATATAGTGGGGATATAGTGTGACATAGTGGGAATATAGTGGGATATAGTGAGAATATAGTGTGATAGTGTGAATATAGTGGGGATATAGTGTGACAGTGGGAATACAGTGTGATAGTGTGATATAGTGAGAATATAGTGGGATATAGTGTGAATATAGTGGGGATATAGTGTGATATAGTGAGAATATAGTGTGATAGTGGGATATAGTGTGAATATAGTAGGGGATATAGTGTGACATAGTGAATATAGTGTGATAGTGTGATATAGTGTGAATATAGTGGGATATAGTGTGAAAATAGTGAGGGATATAGTGTGAATATAGTGGGGATATAGTGTGACAGTGGGGAATATAGTGTGATAGTGTGATATAGTGAGAATATAGTGTGATATAGTGAAAATATAGTGTGATAGTGGGATATAGTGGGGATATAGTGGGGATATAGTGTGAATATAGTGGGGATATAGTGTGACATAGTGGGGATATAGTGGGATATAGTGAGAATATAGTGTGATAGTAGTGTGAATATAGTGGGGATATAGTGTGAATATAGTGATATAGTGTGATAGATATAGTGGGGATATAGTGGGGATATAGTGGGGGATATAGTGGGGATATATAGTGGGGATATAGTGGGATATAGTGTGATATAGTGTGATATAGTGTGATATAGTGTGATATAGTGTGAATATAGTGTGATATATAGAATATAGTGTGATATAGCGAGAATATATATAGTGTGATATAGTGAGAATATAGTGATAGTGATATAGTGTGAATATAGTGTGATATAGTGTGATATAGTGTGATATAGTGTGAATATATAGTGTGATATAGTGTGATATAGTGTGATATAGTGTGATATAGCGGGAATATAGTGTGATATAGTGGGAATATAGTGTGATATAGTGAGAATATAGTGTGATAGTGTGAATATAGTGGGATATAGTGTGAATATAGTGGGGATATAGTGTGCCATAGTGGGAATATAGTGGGATATAGTGAGAATATAGTGTGATAGTGTGATATAGCGTGAATATAGTGGGGATATAGTGTGAATATAGTGTGAATATAGTGTGATATAGTGTGAATATAGTGTGAATATAGTGAGATATAGTGTGATATAGTGTGAATATAGTGGGGATATAGTGTGAATATAGTGGGGATATAGTGTGACAGTGGGAATATAGTGTGATAGTGTGATATAGTGAGAATATAGTGTGATATAGTGTGAATATATTGTGATGATATAGTGAGAATATAGTGTGATAGTAGGATATAGTGGGATATAGTGTGAATATAGTGGGATCTAGTGAGAATATAGTGTGATAGTGTGATATAGTGGGATATAGTGTGAATATAGTGGGGATATAGTGTGACATAGTGGGAATATAGTGTGATAGTGGGATATAGTGTGAATATAGTGTGATATAGTGAGAATATAGTGTGATATAGTGTGAATATAGTGGGATATAGTGTGAATATAGTGGGGATATAGTGTGAATATAGTGGGGATATAGTGTGACAGTGGGAATACAGTGTGATAGTGTGATATAGTGTGAATATAGTGGGGATATAGTGTGAATATAGTGATGGGATATAGTGGGGATATAGTGTGACATAGTGGGAATATAGTGGGATATAGTGAGAATATAGTGTGATAGTGTGAATATAGTGGGGATATAGTGTGACAGTGGGAATACAGTGTGATAGTGTGATATAGTGAGAATATAGTGTGACATAGTGTGAATATAGTGTGATAGTGGGATATAGTGAGAATATAGTGGGATATAGTGTGAATATAGTGGGGATATAGTGTGAATATAGTGGGGATATAGTGGGGATATAGTGTGACATAGTGGGAATATAGTGGGATATAGTGAGAATATAGTGTGATAGTGTGAATATAGTGGGGATATAGTGTGACAGTGGGAATACAGTGTGATAGTGTGATATAGTGAGAATATAGTGTGATAGTGGGATATAGTGTGAATATAGTGGGGATATAGTGTGACATAGTGGGAATATAGTGTGATAGTGTGATATAGTGTGAATATAGTGTGATAGTGTGATATAGTGTCAATATAGTGTGATAGTGTGATATAGTGAAAATATAGTGTGATATAGTGTGATATAGTGAGAATATAGTGTGATATAGTGGGGATATAGTGTGAAAATAGTGGGGATATAGTGTGAATATAGTGGGGATATAGTGTGACAGTGGGAATATAGTGTGATAGTGTGATATAGTGAGAATATAGTGTGATAGTGTGATATAGTGAAAATATAGTGTGATAGTGGGATATAGTGGGGATATAGTGTGAATATAGTGGGATATAGTGTGAATATAGTGGGGATATAGTGTGACATAGTGGGGATATAGTGGGATATAGTGAGAATATAGTGTGATAGTGTGAATATAGTGGGGATATAGTGTGAATATAGTGGGGATATAGTGTGAATATAGTGGGGATATAGTGTGAATATAGTGGGGATATAGTGTGACATAGTGAGAATATAGTGTGATAGTGTGAATATAGTGGGGATATAGTGTGACAGTGGGAATACAGTGTGATAGTGTGATATAGTGAGAATATAGTGTGATATAGTGAGAATATAGTGTGATAGTGGGATATAGTGTGACATAGTGGGAATATAGTGTGATAGTGTGATATAGTGTGAATATAGTGTGATAGTGTGATATAGTGTCAATATAGTGTGATAGTGTGATATAGTGAAAATATAGTGTGATAGTGTGATATAGTGAGAATATAGTGTGATATAGTGGGATATAGTGTGAAAATAGTGGGGATATAGTGTGAATATAGTGGGGATATAGTGTGACAGTGGGAATATAGTGTGATAGTGTGATATAGTGAGAATATAGTGTGATAGTGTGATATAGTGAAAATATAGTGTGATAGTGGGATATAGTGTGGGATATATAGTGGGGATATAGTGTGAATATAGTGGGATATAGTGTGAATATAGTGGGGATATAGTGTGACATAGTGGGGATATAGTGGGATATAGTGAGAATATAGTGTGATAGTGTGAATATAGTGGGGATATATATAGTGTGAATATAGTGGGGATATAGTGTGAATATAGTGGGGATATAGTGTGAATATAGTGGGGATATAGTGTGAATATAGTGGGGATATAGTGTGACATAGTGAGAATATAGTGTGATAGTGTGAATATAGTGGGATATAGTGTGAATATAGTGGGATATAGTGTGAATATAGTGGGGATATAGTGTGAATATAGTGGGGATATAGTGTGACAGTGGGAATACAGTGTGATAGTGTGATATAGTGTGAATATAGTGTGATATAGTGAGAATATAGTGTGATATAGTGAGAATATAGTGTGAATACAGTGGGATATAGTGTGATATAGTGGGGATATAGTGTGAATATAGTGGGGATATGGTGGGATATAGTGTGAATATGGTGGGATATAGTGTGAATATGGTGGGGATATAGTGTGACATAGTGGGAATACAGTGTGATATAGTGTGAATATAGAGGAGATATAGTGTGAATATAGTGGGGATATAGTGTGACAGTGGGAATATAGTGTGACAGTGTGAATATAGTGTGACAGTGTGAATATAGTGGGATATAGTGTGAATATAGTGGGGATATAGTGTGAATATAGTGGGGATATAGTGTGAATATAGTGGGGATATAGTGTGACAGTGGGAATATAGTGGGGATATAGTGTGACAGTGGGAATATAGTGTGATAGTGTGATATAGTGTGAATATAGTGGGATATAGTGTGAATATGGTGGGATATAGTGTGAATATGGTGGGGATATAGTGTGACAGTGGGAATACAGTGTGATAGTGTGATATAGTGTGAATATAGTGTGAATATAGTGTGATATAGTGAGAATATAGTGTGATAGTGGGGATATAGTGTTAATATAGTGGGGATATAGTGTGAATATAGTGGGGATATAGTGTGAATATAGTGGGGATATAGTGTGAATATAGTGAGAACATAGTGTGATAGTGTGATGTAGTGTGAATATAGTGGGATATAGTGAGAATATAGTGAGAATATAGTGTGATAGTGTGAATATAGTGGGATATAGTGTGAATATAGTGGTGATATAGTGAGAATATAGTGGGATATAGTGTGAATATAGTGGGGATAGTGTGAATATAGTGGGAATATAGTGGGATATAGTGTGAATATAGTGGGGATATAGTGTGACATAGTGGGGAATATAGTGTGACATAGTGAGAATATAGTGTGATAGTAGGATATAGTGGGATATAGTGTGAATATAGTGGGATATAGTGAGAATATAGTGGGGATATAGTGTGAATATAGTGGGATATAGTGTGAATATAGTGGGGATATAGTGGGATATAGTGTGAATATAGTGGGGATATAGTGTGATATAGTGTGATATAGTAGGAATATAGTGTGATATAGTGAGAATATAGTGTGATATAGTGTGATAGTAGGATATAGTGGGATATAGTGAGAATATAGTGTGATATAGTGAGAATATAGTGTGATAGTGTGAAGATAGTGTGAATATAGTGTGATAGTGTGATGTAGTGAGAATATAGTGTGATAGTGTGATGTAGTGAGAATATAGTGTGATATAGTGAGAATATAGTGAGAATATAGTGAGAATATAATGTGAATATAGTGTGGATATAGTGGGGATATAGTGTGATATAGTGTGATATAGTGTGATATAGTGTGGATATAGTGTGGATATAGTGTGGATATAGTGTGGATATAGTGAGGATATAGTGGGGATATAGTGGGGATATAGTGGGGATATAGTGGGGATATAGTGTGATATAGTGGGGATATAGTGTGATGTAGTGTGATATAGTGTGACATAGTGGGAATATAGTGTGATAGTGGAATATAGTGTGATGTAGTGTGATGTAGTGTGATGTAGTGTGATGTAGTGTGATGTAGTGTGATGTAGTGTGATATAGTGTGATGTAGTGTGATGTAGTGAGAATATAGTGTGATAGTGTGATGTAGTGAGAATATAGTGTGATATAGTGTGATATAGTGTGACATAGTAGAATATAGTGTGTGAGTAGTGGAATATAGTGTGATGTAGTAGTGATGTAGTGTGATGTAGTGTGATGTAGTGAGAATATAGTGTGATAGTGTGATGTAGTGAGAATATAGTGTGATATAGTGAGGATATAGTGTGGATATAGTGTGGATATAGTGGGGATATAGTGGGGATATAGTGTGATATAGTGTGATATAGTGGGGATATAGTGTGATGTAGTGTAGTGTGATATAGTGTGACATAGTGGGATATAGTGTGACATAGTGTGATATAGTGTGATATAGTGTGACATAGTGTGATATAGTGTGATATAGTGTGATATAGTGTGATATAGTGTGATATAGTGTGATATAGTGTGAATGTAGTGTGATGTAGTGTGATGTAGTGTGATGTAGTGTGATGTAGTGTGATGTAGTGTGATGTAGTGTGATGTAGTGTGATGTAGTGTGTGTAGTGTGATGTAGTGTGATGTAGTGAGAATATAGTGTGATAGTGTGATGTAGTGAGAATATAGTGGGAATATAGTGTGATGTAGTGAGAATATAGTGTGATAGTGTGATGCAGTGAGAATATAGTGTGATAGTGTGATGCAGTGAGAATATAGTGTGATAGTGTGATGCAGTGAGAATATAGTGTGATAGTGTGATGCAGTGAGAATATAGTGTGATAGTGTGATGCAGTGAGAATATAGTGTGATAGTGTGATGCAGTGTGGATATAGTGGGGATGTAGTGTGGATGTAGTGGGGATGTAGTGGGATGTATGTAGTAGTGGATGTAGTGGGGATGTAGTAGAGGAGTGATGTGATGTAGTGTGATGTAGTGTGATGTAGTGTGATGTAGTGTGATGTAGTGTGATGTAGTGTGATGTAGTGTGATGTAGTGTGATGTAGTGTGATGAGTGTATGTAGTGATGTAGTGTGTGATGAGTGGATATAGTAGGGATATAGTGGGATATATGAGTATGTGAGAATATAGTGTGATGTAGTGAGAATATAGTGTGTGAGAATATAGTGTGATAGTGGGGATATAGTGGGGGATATAGTGAGAATATAGTGTGATATAGTAGGATATAGTGGGGATATAGTGGGGATATAGTGGAGATATAGTGGGGATATAGTGGGGATATAGTGGGGATATAGATATAGTGGGGATATAGTGGGGATATAGTGGGATATAGTGGGGATATAGTGGGGATATAGTGGGGATATAGTGGGGATATAGTGGGGATATAGTGGGGATATAGTGTGATATAGTGTGATATAGTGTGATATAGTGTGATATAGTGTGATATAGTGTGATATAGTGTGATATAGTGTGATATAGTGTGATATAGTGTGAAGTAGTGTGTGTGTGAGTAGTGATGTAGTGTGATGTAGTGTGATGTAGTGTGATGTAGTGTGATGTAGTGTGATAGTGCAGCGTAGTAGGAATATAGTGTGATAGTGGAATATAGTGTGATGTAGTGTGATGTAGTGTGATGTAGTGTGATGTAGTGTGATGTAGTGTGATGTAGTGTGATGTAGTGTGATGTAGTGTGATGTAGTGTGATGTAGTGTGTGAGAATATAGTGTGATAGTGTGATGTAGTGATATAGTGAGAATAGTAGTGATGTAGGTGAGAATATAGAGAATATAGTGTGATATAGTGGATATAGTGATATAGTGGGGATATAGTGGGATATAGTAGGGATGGGGATATAGTGGGGATATAGTGGGGATATAGATATAGTGGATATAGTGATATAGTGGGGATATAGTGAGAGATATAGTGTGGGATATAGTGGGGATATAGTGGGGATATAGTGGGGATATAGTAGATATAGTAGTAGAGATATAGTGTGATATAGATATAGTGGGGATATAGTGGGGATAGTAGTGTGATATATAGTAGGAGATATAGTGTGATATGGGGATATAGTGGGGATAGTATGATATAGTGTGAATATAGTGTGATATAGTGGGATATAGTGTGATAGTGGGATATAGTGTAGGATATAGTGGGAATATAGTGTGATATAGTGTGATGTAGTGTGATATAGTATAGTGATATAGTAGGATATAGTGGGGATATAGTGTGATGTAGTGTGGTGTAGTGTGATATAGTGGGATATAGTGTGATATAGTGGGATATAGTGTGGCGTAGTGTGATGTAGTGTGATGTAGTGTGATATAGTGTGATGTAGTGTGATGTAGTGTGATGTAGTGTGATGTAGTGTGATGTAGTGTGATGTAGTGTGATGTAGTGAGAATATAGTGTGATAGTGTGATGTGTAGTGGGAATATAGTGGGAATATAGTGGGATGTAGTGAGAATATAGTGTGATGTAGTGAGAATATAGTGTGATGTAGTGAGAATATAGTGTGATAGTGTGATGCAGTGAGAATATAGTGTGATAGTGTGATGCAGTGAGAATATAGTGTGATAGTGTGATGCAGTGAGAATATAGTGTGATAGTGTGATGCAGTGAGAATATAGTGTGATAGTGTGATGCAGTGAGAATATAGTGTGATAGTGTGATGCAGTGAGAATATAGTGTGATAGTGTGATATAGTGAGAATATAGTGTGGATATAGTGTGATATAGTGGATATAGTGGGGATATAGTGTGGATATAGTGTGGGGATATAGTGTGGGGATATAGTGTGATGTAGTGTGATGTAGTGTGATGTAGTGTGATGTAGTGTGATGTAGTGTGATGTAGTGTGATGTAGTGTGATGTAGTGTGATGTAGTGTGATGTAGTGTGATGTAGTGTGATGTAGTGGGAATATAGTGGGAATATAGTGGGGATATAGTATATAGTGGGATGTAGTGAGAATATAGTGTGATGTAGTGAGAATATAGTGTGTGAGAATATAGTGTGATAGTGTGATGTAGTGAGAATATAGTGGGGATATAGTGTGATATAGTGTGATAGTGGGATATAGTGGGGATATAGTGTGGATATAGTGTGATAGTGGGATATAGTGTGAATATAGTGTGATAGTGGGGATATAGTGGGATATAGTGTGAATATAGTGGGGATATAGTGGGGATATAGTGGGATATAGTGGGGATATAGTGGGGATATAGTGGGGATATAGTGGGATATAGTGGGATATAGTGGGATATAGTGGGATATAGTGGGATATAGTGAGAATATAGTGAGAATATAGTGGGAATATAGTGAGAATATAGTGGGATATAGTGTGATAGTGTAATATAGTGTGAATATAGTGGGATATAGTGTGGATATAGTGTGAATATAGTGTGAGATATAGTGTGTGATATAGTGTGAATATAGTGTGAGAATATAGTGAGAATATAGTGAATATAGTGGGATATAGTGGATATAGTGTCAATATAGTGGGATATAGTGTGGATATAGTGTGGATATAGTGTAGGATATAGTGTGGATATAGTGGGGATATAGTGGGGATATAGTGGGGATATAGTGGGGATATAGGATATATAGTGGGGATATAGTGGGATATAGTGGGGATAGTGAGGGGATAGTGGGGATATAGTGGGGATATAGTGAGGATATAGTGGGGATATAGTGGGAATATAGGGATATAGGATATAGTGAGGATATAGTAGATATAGTGAGAATATAGTGTGATATAGTAGTGATATAGTGTGATATAGTGGATATAGTGGGGATATAGTAGTGTGGATATAGTGGTGATATAGTGGGGATATATATAGTAGGGATATAGTGAGGATATAGTGGGGATATAGAGTAGGGATATAGTGGGGATATAGTGGGGATATAGTGGGGATATAGTGGGGATATAGTGGGGATATAGTAGGGGATATAGTGAGGATATAGTGGGATATAGTGGGGATATAGTGAGAATATAGGATATAGTGAGGATATAGTAGAATATATATAGGGGATATAGGGATATAAGTGGGGATATAGTGGGGATATAGTGGGGATATAGTGGGGATATAGTGGGGATATAGTGGGGATATAGTAGGGGATATAGTGGGGATATAGTGTGGATATATAGTGTGGGATATAGTGTGATATAGTGTGATGTAGTGATGTAGTGTGGATGTAGTGTGATGTAGTGTGAATATAGTGTGATATAGTGTGAATATAGTGAGAATATAGTGTGAATATAGAATATGAATATAGTGTGAATATAGTGTGATAGTGGGATATAGTGGGATATAGTGGATATAGTGGGATATAGTGGGATATAGTGTGGGATATAGTGGATATAGTGGGATATAGTGTGAATATAGTGGGATATAGTGGGATATAGTGGGGATATAGTGGGATATAGTGGGATATAGTGGGATATAGTGGGATATAGTGGGATATATAGGGATATAGGGATATAGTGGGGATATAGTGGGATATAGTAGGGGATATAGTGATATAGTGTGGATATAGTGTGATATAGTGGGATATAGTGGGATATAGTGGGATATAGTGGGATATAGTGGGATATAGTGGGATATAGTGGGGATATAGTGGGATATAGTGTGGATATAGTGAGGATATAGTGTGATATAGTGAAGTGGGGATATAGTGATATAGGATATAGTGGGGATATAGTGGGGATATAGTGGGATATGTAGATATAGGATATAGTGGGGATATAGTAGGGATATAGTGTGGGATATAGTGTGATATAGTGTGAATATAGTGGGGAATATAGTGTGATATATAGTGTGAATATAGTGTGAATATAGTGTGAATATAGTGTGGATATAGTGGGATATAGTGGGATATAGTGTGGATATAGTAGATGGATATAGTGGGGATATAGTGGGATATAGTGGGATATAGTGGGGATATGGGGATATAGTGGGATATGGATATAGTGGGATATAGTGGGGATATAGTGGGGATATAGTGGGATATAGTGGGGATATAGTGGGATATAGTGGGGATATAGTGGGATATATAGTGTGGATATAGTGTGGATATAGTGTAGTGAATATAGTGGGATATAGTGTGAATATAGTGGGATATAGTGGGGATATAGTGGGGATATAGTGGGATAGGGGATATAGTGGGGATATAGTGGGATATAGTGGGATATAGTGGGATATAGTGTGGGATATAGTGGGGATATAGTGGGGATATAGTGGGATATATAGTGGGATATAGTGGGGATATAGTGGGGATATAGTGGGGATATAGTGGGGATATAGTGGGGATATAGTGGGGATATAGTGGGGGATATAGTGGGGATATAGTGGGGATATAGTGGGGATATAGTGGGATATAGTGGGGATATAGTGAGAATATAGTGTGATATAGTGTGATATAGTGTGATATAGTGGGGATATAGTGGGGATATAGTGGGGATATAGTGGGGATATAGTGGGGATATAGTGGGGATATAGTGTGATATATAGTGAATATAGTGTGATATAGTGTGATATAGTGTGATATAGTGGGGATATAGTGGGGATATAGTGGGGATATAGTGTGGATATATAGTGGGGATATAGTGTGGATATAGTGTGGATATAGTGGATATAGTGGGATATAGTGGGATATAGTGGGATATAGTGGGGATGGGGATATAGTGGGGATATAGTGGGGATATAGTGGGGATATAGTGTGATATAGTAGAATATGTGAATATAGTGAGAATATAGTGTGAATATAGTGTGAATATAGTGTGGATATAGTGTGAATATAGTGAGAATATAGTGGGATATAGTGTGATATAGTGGGATATAGTGTGGATATAGTGTGAATATAGTGGGATATAGTGGGGATATAGTGAGGATATGAGTGGGATATAGTGGGATATAGTGGGATATAGTGGGGATATAGTGGGGATATAGTGGGATATAGTGGGATATAGTGGGGATATAGTGGGGATATAGTGGGATATAGTGGGGATATAGTGGGGATATAGTGGGGATATAGTGGGGATATAGTGGATATAGTGGGATATAGTGGGATATAGTGGGATATAGTGGGATATAGTGGGGATATAGTGGGGATATAGTGGGGATATAGTGGGGATATAGTGGGGATATAGTGGGGATATAGTGGGGATATAGTAGGGATATAGTGGGGATATAGTGGGGATATAGTGGGGATATAGTGGGGATATAGTGGGGATATTGTGGGATATAGTGTGATATAGTGGGGATATAGTGGGGATATAGTGGGATATAGTGGGATATAGTAGGATATAGTGGGATATAGTGGGGATATAGTGGGGATATAGTGGGATATAGTGGGATATAGTGGGATATAGTGGGGATATAGTGGGGATATAGTGGGGATATAGTGGGATATAGTGGGGATATAGTGGGGATATAGTATAGGATATAGTGGGATATAGTGGGATATAGTGGGATATAGTGGGATATAGTGGGATATAGTGGGATAGTAGAATATGGAGCTACATTTTACTCAGAGGCTAATATAATCTAATATTTAGTTATTTTAATCTAATTTGTTAGTTTATTTAATTTACAATCATTTTTACATTTACTTTATTATATGTATTTTTATTTATTTTAATCTTATTGATTTGAATAATTTTTACACTTGTTTTAATCTAATTTAATATATTCCATCTATTTTTAATTTATTGAAATCTAATATTTATTTAGTTTAATCAAATTTACTGGAATAATGTTTTTGATTTTTAAAATCTATTTTAATAATCTAATTTAATTATATATATTTATAAAAATCGAATGTTCTGTTTATTTTAATCTAATTTAATATATTTCATCTTACTGTTATTCATTGCAATCTAATATTTATTTTTTCGTTTATTTATTTTAATGTAATTTATTTGAATCATTTTACACTTATTTCAAACTAATTGAATACATTTAATCTCTTTTATATTTATTGTAATCTTATATTTATTTATTTTATTCTTTGTTTATTTATTTTAATCTAATGTATTGGAATAATTTTTACAATAATTTAATACTTTAATAAAAGTAAAAATTATTAATTTCAAATTTATTTTAACCCAATTTATTACATAAGCATTATTATTTAAAACATTTTTTTACACTTTTCCTAACTTTCTCAAACTAAGCAAAAATATGCAATTTGGTGCAGATGCTGATATTTATATGAAATTCTGATGCTTGTGATGTAAATCACTGAGATCTTTATAACAGTATAGCATAAAATGCATATAAATATCACTATCTGCCAATAATATGTCAGACAGAAGGACTGATAGCTCAGAGCTGGGTTTGATTCCCAGGGATTGCATAAACGAATCAAATATAGATCTTGAATGCAATATAAGCTGCATTTGCCAAACACATAAATGTAACTCGTTGACATGAGACTGACCTTATCGACTCCAGCGCTCAGAATGCTGTTGCCTTTCTTGTTCCACTTCAGTGCAAATATGGGTCCTTTGTGCTGTCCGAGTGTGCTGCTCAGATTGCCTGTTAAAAACAACAGCTCCATGAGGAGGCTCTTCCTTGAGTTTGATCCCAGTGTTAGGAAAAGGAGCTGACTTACCGTCTTTTGTCCATATTCTTGCAAATCCGTCATAAGATCCAGTTGCTAAGAGAGTGCCATCGCTCTACAGACACACAAAACAGACAAATATTGAAGTGCAACGTGACAGGACCCCAACATTCATGTTATGCCCTTTTGTTTATGGCTCTACTCAAGCAGGTTTTCCTGCTTGAATGTTGATTACTCCCCCATATTCTCCATTGTTGCGGCTCCTCTCTTCCCAGTCTGTCAGTAACGCTCTGTTTAGTTCCTGTCTCTATGAAGCCCCGCCTTCTGAAAAGCACACTGTGCTCTGATTGGTCGGCTGGAGTGGTGTGTTGTGATTGGCACAACACACTAACTAACTAACTCAACCAGGCCCGCCTCTTTATTCTGTGCATTAATTATTATAATGAGGAATATTGTGACGTGTTGGTTCCCGGATTAAAACTGAAGATGGAGGCGTTTCAGAAACCGTGATACAGATGAAGATGGGGAAAAGCAGAATAGGACCCCTTTAAGTCATCCTGTGACCCCCTGACCCCACTGAGGCCTCAGATTGCTCTAAATGTCTAACTCACATTCCAGTCTAATGAGGTGACGTCCTTGTTGCTGGGAACATCCTGTCCTCCCTCTCGGATGCAGTGCCGCAGGACCAGCTGAGTGGAGCCGCTGTTGCTGTTCTCAATCAGGTTCCATATGCGTGCGGTCGAGTCGCCGGAGCTGCCGTAATACAAGCAGCAAATAATATTGTAAATTTAAGGTAAGACACTGCAGGTGAATAGGGTAAAACTCCTCCCCCCTCTCAACTCCTCCCTATCAGCCTCCTCCTCCCTCTCCTCCCTCCCTCCTCTCAACTCCTTCCCTCTCAGCCTCCTCCCCTCCCCCCCTCCCTCTCCTTCCCTCTCCCAACCCCTCCCCTCCTCCTCCCCTCTCCTCCTCCCCTTCCCTCTCCCCCCTCCCTCTCAACTCCCCCTCCCTCTCAACCCCTCCCCCTCAACCCCTCCCCTCTCCCAACTCCTCCCCTTCCCTCTCCCAACTCCTCCCCTTCCCTCTCCCAACCCCTCCCCTCCTCTCAACTCCTCCCCTCCCTCTCAACCCCTCCCTTCCCCTCAACCCCTCCCCTCCCTCTCAACCCCTCCCCTCCCCTCAGCCTCCTCCCCCCCCTCCCCTCCTCCCCCTCCCTCCTCAACTCTCCCCTCCCCTCCTCAACTCCTCCTCCTCCTCCTCAACTCCTCCCCTCCTCCCTCAACTCCTCCCCTCCCCTCCTCAACTCCTCTCAACTCAACTCCCCTCCTCCTCCCTCCCCTCTCCCAACTCCTCCCCTACACTCAACCCCTCCCTTCCCCTCACCCCTCCCCTCTCCTCTCCTCCTCTCCCAACTCCCCCCTCTCCCAACTCCTCCCCTCTCCCAACTCCTCCCCTCTCCCAACTCCTCCCCTCCCAACTCCTCCCCTCTCCCAACTCCTCCCTCTCCCAACTCCTCCCCTCTCCCAACTCCTCCTCTCCCAACTCCTCCCCTCTCCCAACTCCTCCCCTCTCCCAACTCCTCCCCTCTCCCAACTCCTCGTCTACACTCAACTCCTCGCCTACACTCAACTCCTCTCAACTCCTCCCCTCTCAACTCTTCCCTTCCCCTCAACCCCTCCCTCTCTCAACTCAATCCCTCCCCTCTCTCAACTCTTCCCTTCCCCTCAACCCCTCCCCTCTCTCAACTCAATCCCTCCCCTCTCTCAACTCCTCCCTTCCCCTCAACCCCTCCCCTCCACTCAACTCATCCCCTCCCTTCCCCTCAACTCCTCTACTTCCTTCTCAACCCCTCCCTTCCCCTCAACTCCTCCCCTCTGTACTTATCCAACTTATAACACCATCACAGAAACCTTCGCCTCTGCCCCCCTGAGGTCAGAGAGGTCAGTGTCCAGATAGACTCACCCTGAAGCCAAGAGGTCAGTGACGGGGTTCCAGGCACAGATGAAGACCTCTGACTCGTGACCCCGCAACACCGTGGCTCTACTGGCAGGAATCTGGACCTCGCCGTCCACCTCCATGGCCTCCACATGATTATCTGACAGAGACGAATTACAAACACACTTCAGCAGTTCCTACCATTAAAGTGTTAATGCATGCAATTTATATTTTTGCTAACCCTTTAAATGCATGACGCGTCTGATTTACTGAGGTTTGTTTCCACTGCATTTGCATTCATGTATTTGGTCGATGCCTTTATCAAAGATGACCAAACTACACATTTAATCAGCTGCAATGGCTAAGCATTCGCATCCTCGTGCTTAAAGAAAGCTTATGGCCTGTTCCACCTCGGTCTCTCCCGGGATAAACTGTGCTAAATGTTTCTCTGTTGGGTAGATCACTCACTGAGGGCGTGGGTGCCGTTCTCCTCTCCGTTGAGCACGGTTTCTCCGTTCTTCGTGGCGTGGGACTGAGCGGCGGGTGAGTTGGCGGGGGCGGCGGCCTGATACTGCTGTTGCTGGGAGAGTTTGTCTCTGAAGGCCTGCTTTCTGGTGTGAACCACGTCTGGCATCACAGCATCGATAAGCGACAGACACTCGATCGGCCGGCCGTCGAACACCGTGCCATCCTTAAACATTCATCAACAACATTAACAGCAAACAGAGGCAGTTCATCTACAGCAAAACATTAGAAACATTTGGTTGACTTTATCCATTTTTGGTTTGTCTTTTCTGGGGACACAAAGCCTTGGGAGATCCTGTAATTAATCTGAGCGTCCGTCACCTCATTGATGCTGATCTCGGCCTCCACATACTGCAGTCCCTTCTGCAGGACGGAGATGAGGGCAGCAGGGGGCACCAGAGTCCCGTTGATGTTCGACTGACTGATGTGACTCTCGATGCCAAACGTGAACGCTGAGTGAGAGAAACCTGCCACACACACACACACACACACACACAGCTAAAATAACACTAGCAGCTTTTATATCAAAAGTAAAGGTTGTTTATTTATTGTCCTACAAGGATATTATGTTTATTTGTAAATGTGTACATTACCGTAAAGTTTATTTACATGTTTTGTATGAAAATAATGTCCATTTGAAATACATGGATTATGAAATATCAACTATTATTGCTATATTAATATTTGTATGCATATTTCAGCAGAAAGGGTTGCTGTGGGGGAAAGTTATGTTATAAAAAGTAATAATGTATGAAGCTTTTAGAAAAACATATATTAAAAAACATTTAAAAAATCATAATATTTTAATTATATATATATATATATATATATATATATATATATATACACATATATATATATCATATATATAACATATATCCTAATATATGTGTTACACACCCCTGACACGATCAGGCTTAACATTATCCTAATATTGTGTTGGACTGACCACGTCGAGGCAGACTCCACCCCTGAAGGTGTGCTGTGGTATCTGGCACCAAGATGTTAACAGCAGATCCTTTAAGTCCTGTAAGTTGTGAGGTGGGGCCTCCATGGATCGGACTTGTTTGTTCAGCACATCCCACAGATGCTCGATTGGATTGAGATCTGGGGAATTTGGAGGCCAAGTCAACACCTCAAACTCGTTGTTGTGCTCCTCAAACCATTCCTGAAGCATTTGTGCTTTGTGTCAGGAGCATTATCCTGCTGGAAGAGCCACAGCCACCAGGGAATACCGTTTCCATGAAAGGCTGTACATGGTCTCAACAATGCTTAGGTAGGTGGTGCGTGTCAAAGTAACATCCACATGGATGGCAGGACCCAAGGTTTCCCAGCAGAACATTGCCCAAAGCATCACACTGCCTCCCATGGCTCGCCTTCTTCCCATAGTGCATCCTGGTGCCATGTGTTCCCCAGGGAAGCCACGCACACGCACCCGGCCATCCACGTGATGTAAAAGAACACGTGATTCATCAGACCAGGCCACCTTCTTCCATTGCTCCGTGGTCCAGTTCTGATGCTCACGTGCCACTGTTGGTGCTTTCGGCGGTGGACAGGGGTCAGCATGGGCACCCTGACTGGTCAGCGGCTATGCCGCCCCATACGCAACAAACTGAGATGCTCTGTGTATTCTGACACCTTTCTATCAGAACCAGCATTAACTTCTTGAGCAGTTTGAGCTCCAGTAGCTCGTCTGTTTGATCGGACCACACGGGCCAGCCTTCGCTCCCCACGTGCATCAATGAGCCTTGGCCGCCCATGACCCTGTGGCCGGTTCTCCACTGTTCCTTCCTTGGAGCACTTTTGATAGATCCTGACCACTGCAGACCGGGAACACCCCACAAGAGCTGCAGTTCTGGAGATGCTCTGACCCAGTCGTCTAGTCATCACAATCTGGCCCTTGTCAAACTCGCTCAAATCCTTACGCTTGCCCATTTTTCCTGCTTCTAACACATCAACTCTGAGGACAAAATGTTCACTTGCTGCCTAATATATCCCACCCACTAACAGGAGCCGTGAGGAAGAGATCATCAGTGTTATTCACTTCACCTGGTCATAATGTTATGCCTGATCGGTGTATATATAGCTTATCCCAAAGGCCGTTTTACATCCATTTTGTCAGTATTCTTCAAGTCTCATCCACACACAGACGGTGTTTACCTGACTCCTGCAGATATCTGTAGACCAGGAAGTTGACTTCATCACTGGTAATGCTCATCTTAGCTCACCTCAGAGGATGAGCGCCGCTGGAGCTCACGAGCGCCCCCTACAGGAGACACGACAACACCACATCACACTCGGTCCGTTCTGAAACCATTATTAGCAGACTGCAGGTCTGAAACCGTGAGAAAACAGATCTTATTTTATTTCCGCTAGTTGCCAACGCAACATCTCATTTTCTTTTAGTTCAACAAATAAAAAAATTAAAAGAACTATACAGAAAATTTAGTAAACCTTTAAAATGTGATGTAAAAATCTACACACTCTCCAGCGTAAAGAAACACAACATTCAGATGATACAAAACAGAAACATTTTCAGACATCTTTTGTATTGAATTATAGAAATGAAGAGCAAACAATTGTGTGATTTCCAGTTCAGTTTTGTGTATATAATCACTCACGCTCACACACACTCACTCTCACGCACTCTCACTCACGCACTCTCACTCACGCACTCTCACTCACGCACTCTCACACGCGCTCACTCTCACACGCGCTCACTCTCACACGCGCTCACTCTCACACGCGCTCACTCTCACACGCGCTCACTCTCACACGCGCTCACTCACACGCCGCGCACACACTCACACGCGCTCTTCTCACACGCTCACGCGCACTCACTCACACTGCGCCACTCTCACGCGCGCTCACTCTCACACGCGCTCCACGCCACGCGCTCACTCTCACGCGCTCACTCCCGCACGCGCTCACACACTGCGCTCACTCACACGCGCTCACTCACACGCGCTCACTCACGCACGCACGCTCACTCCTGCGCGCTCACACGCGCGCTCACGCTCACACGCCACGCACTCACTCACACACGCTCACGCCACGCACTCACTCTCACACACGCGCTCACGACGCACTCACTCTCACACGCCACGCACGCACTCACTCTCACACACTCGCTCACGCACGCACTCACTCTCACACACACTCACGCACTCACACACACTCACTCACACACTCACACACTCACACACACACACACACACACACTCACACTCACACACACACACACACACACACGCTCACGCACGCACTCACTCTCACACACACTCACGCACTCTCACACACACACACACTCACGCACTCACGCACTCACACGCACTCATTTCAATACCATAAATCAATTCCCTCTTGGAGAAATTGAATGCACTGAATCTGACTGTTGCGCTCTAATGCTGCGTCGTTTAATATTGCAACATTATAACATCAGCATGTGCTAAACCAGACATGAACAACAGCCCTATTTAATGAACACAAACTGGGAATAAAGGAAGGATAAAATGGTCAGGAGCTCAGAGCCAGAGGAAACCGCACCAGTGATTAATGTGTGAAACAGGACAGATGCGAGAGCCTCATTTTCTCCTGGCTGGTCACCGCTCACAGGACCTGCAGACATTTTCTCATGAGCGGCTTCAGTCGTTCCCGGCGGTCAGCGGAGACGGAGGATCGCACTAATGCACCCGCACACTGACAGGTCACCAAGTCTTCAACAAGCCGACTTCCTGCGAGACGACTCACTTCACTGCATTTACAGCTGGAGAAACCACAGTTTAATAAAGCAATACAATCCTGTGTTACAGTCATTTTCCAAACGGATTGCTTTAATAAACTAGTGGCATAAAATATGACAGGGCTCCAGACTGCGACCAAATGGTGGCATTTTGTGACCTTTTTTCCTGCTGGTGCGACTACATTTGGTTAGAGGTCGCACTGGTGCCATTTCTGTTACATATGACAAACATCAAACGGCAAACGAAAGTGGAACAGCACCGCTCTACTCGTTTCTCAGCTCGCAGCAATAACAGGGAGCAGCGCAAGCTCACACACACACACACACACACACACACACACACGACAGCGTTACTACACAGCGCTGGAGATAGTGAGAGAGAGTCTGAGTTCACCACAGAATTAATAACATCGAGATCTAGTGGAACATTATGACCGGTGAATAACACTGATGATCTCTTCCTCACGGCTCCTGTTAGTGGGTGGGATATATTAGGCAGCAAGTGAACATTTTGTCCTCAAAGTTGATGTGTTAGAAGCAGGAAAAATGGGCAAGCGTAAGGATTTGAGCGAGTTTGACAAGGGCCAGATTGTGATGGCTAGACGACTGGGTCAGAGCATCTCCAGAACTGCAGCTCTTGTGGGGTGTTCCCGGTCTGCAGTGGTCAGGATCTATCAAAAGTGCTCCAAGGAAGGAACAGTGGTGAACCGGACACAGGGTCATGGGCGGCCAAGGCTCATTGATGCACGTGGGGAGCGAAGGCTGGCCCGTGTGGTCACACACCTTCAGAGGTCCATGCCTCGACGGGTCAGCAAAAGGGAGGACCAACACAATATTAGGTCATAATGTTATGCCTGATCGGTGTATAAACGGATGTAAAATATCTGATGGCAGGGATGTTTATGTCCGACCTCACCAGCCTTAATAACGTCTGAACAACATTGCCATGGAGATCCTGTGCGTTACATCAACACATTACAGCCCAAACACCATCACACTCACACCCTCACACACTCACACACTCACACCTCACACACTCACACCATCACACCATCACACACTCACACCTCACACCATCACACTCACACACTCACACACTCACACCATCACACCATCACACCATCACACCATCACACCATCACACCACACACACTCACACACACTCACACTCACACACTCACACACTCACACACACTCACACACACACTCACATACACTCACACACACTCACACACTCACACACACACTCACACACACACTCACACACTCACACACTCACACACACGTCTCTAATGCAATATTACTCTAACAGTCCTGTATTGTGTCTCACAGGCTTATACATCTGAAATTGATTTCTTTTTAAACTATTTTAACAGTAAGATGGAGGCGTGCTTGAGAAACAAATAAACGGATTTTGTCATAACAGCACTTCCTGTTGACTTTATAAGGGCTATAATAAAGAGGTCACGTCCATAACGTTTTAAAGGTTACGTTTGTATTTATAATTGTTATATTATATAAATAACTTTAAACTTTATATACAAAGCTAAATTACGTGTATGCTTAATATCGACAACTCATCTTACTCTGCTCTGAACAACCATAATAATGCGTTACGGACGCTTCATATTAAATCATATGCATATGAATATTGCTGTGATCGGTTTCAGGCGTATAAATGGCGTAAAAAATGGCGTCGATGCGGAGCAGGCGGTCGTGTGCGTGTTGAGAGCGCGAGACCACATTTTGCTTGGCGGTGAGCTTTCCGCGCGGCTCCGCAACTGAAGACGCACGGGTTCGAGGCGAATCTGGCCGAGCACGATGTCTCATCTCACCGGCACACAGTGTGCGCGTCTAAATCAGTGCTTATACACTCACCTGTCAGGATTATTAGGAACATCACACTAATACTGTGTTTGACCCCCTTTCGCCTTCAGAACTGCCTTAATTCTACGTGGCATTGATTCAACAAGGTGCTGAAAGCATTCTTTAGAAATGTTGGCCCATATTGATAGGATAGCATCTTGCAGTTGATGGAGATTTGTGGGATGCACATCCAGGGCACGAAGCTCCCGTTCCACCACATCCCAAAGATGCTCTATTGGGTTGAGATCTGGTGACTGCGGGGGCCATTTTAGTACAGTGAACTCATTGTCATGTTCAAGAAACCAATTTGAAATGATTGGAGCTTTGTGACATGGTGCATTATCCTGCTGGAAGTAGCCATCAGAGAATGGGTACATGGTGGTCATAAAGGGATGGACATGGTCAGAAACAATGCTCAGGTAGGCTGTGGCATTTAAGCGATGCCCAATTGGCACTAAGGGGCCTAAAGTGTGCCAAGAAAACATCCCCCACACCATTACACCACCACCACCAGCCTGCACAGTGGTAACAAGGCATGATGGATCCATGTTCTCATTCTGTTTTACGCCAAATTCTGACTCTACCATCTGAATGTCTCAACAGAAATCGAGACTCATCAGACCAGGCAACATTTTTCCAGTCTTCAACTGTCCAAATTTGGTGAGCTTGTGCAAATTGTAGCCTCTTTTTCCTATTTGTAGTGGAGATGAGTGGTACCGGTGGGGTCTTCTGCTGTTGTAGCCCATCCGCCTCAAGGTTGTGCGTGTTGTGGCTTCACAAATGCTTTGCTGCATACCTCGGTTGTAACGAGTGGTTATTTCAGTCAAAGTTGCTCTTCTATCAGCTTGAATCAGTCGGCCCATTCTCCTCTGACCTCTAGCATCAACAAGGCATTTTCGCCCACAGGACTGCCGCATACTGGATGTTTTTCCTTTTCACACCATTCTTTGTAAACCCTAGAAATGGTTGTGTGTGAAAATCCCAGTAACTGAGCAGATTGTGAAATACTCAGACCGGCCCGTCTGGCACCAACAACCATGCCACGCTCAAAATTGCTTAAATCACCTTTCTTTCCCATTCTGACATTCAGTTTGGAGTTCAGGAGATTGTCTTGACCAGGACCACACCCCTAAATGCATTGAAGCAACTGCCATGTGATTGGTTGATTAGATAATTGCATTAAATGAGAAATTGAACAGGTGTTCCTAATAATCCTTTAGGTGAGTATTTACAAAATGAGCCAACAATAGCAGAAATAAGCCCTTGAAAATAAAGATCCATGTTTAATAAAAATGTTCACGAAACTAAAAATTAGAAAATGTTTCAGATGTTCAAAATGTTCTCCCGTCCATATTCTAAAGTAAAACTGGGTTTACACGATTCTTTCGTAGTGTGGTTTTGGTAAAGTTTAATAAAGTTAACGTGGTCACGCGTGTACCTTACTACTACTCACCGCTGTTTCCTGATGGTTTATAGAGCAATTGCTCCGAGTGCCCTCCTGTCGTTTCAAAGAACAGCACAAGGAACAGGCGGACGAGGTGCGCGCAGTCAGCGGAGGAGCCAGACGAAAGGCTTAAGGTGGTTAAACGAGTTTGTGGTGTTACCAGTCTTGGTCGGGACGACGGTCTTGCATAATTTGCAGGTGACGTTAGTCTGATTACAGCCAGACTTATAAAATCCAAAAATTTGTTTTTCTTGTTTTCAAGTTTGCAGACTTGTTTTCCTGATTTATCAACACTTTCCTCGCTCTCCGCGGCACTCATTTTCCACGCCGGTTCTGTTACTGAACCAAACATGATACCGTTACATGATTGGCTGTTAGCGTGTCACTCCCTACGTTGCTAGGTTACCAGAGAGTGAGTGCCTTGCTTCACAACCTCTGGTTTCTTCCGACGAAGAAGAAGAAAAAAAACGAATCGAACGTTGATATCGTTTACGTGTCTATCGCGATACATATCATTATATCGCCCAGCCCTATTTAAAATAAAATGCTTGTATTTTGAACTGCATAAACTGGCCGAAAACTGTGCGCTCATTTAGACACAAAACTGACGTGACTGCGAGTGCAATCGCTTCACCTGAGTGTGGGCGAAACCTGCGATTTGAACTGCTATATGATGAACTTTTACTGTACTTAAGTCATGGCATGTTCTCTCAGTAAGCCACAATAATCATTATGTGTATATCATGTTATATCACCAGTAAAACCGTCACAAATATCATGAATATTTATTATATTAAATGGGTTAAAAACCACAAAACATGCAAACCATTTTGTCTGGTTTATAAGCATTTTTACAGACACTCAAAACTAGGCCACTCTGGCTTCATTCTTTCAGACGGATTTGGCTTTGCTCAAATCCTGGAGAAAATCCCAAGACCACAACTCTCTCACTTCAATCCTATTAACCATTAACTCTGTCAACATGTAATGATTTACAACTCTAAAGCTATTTATAACAGCGAGACAAGCTGTGGGAGTGGATGAGGCACGGGAACCCAGACTAACTCACATTAACAACTTCAAATATACCTCACAATACTGCGTTTCATCTGCATCGGAAAGCAATCCCATAATGCACTGCAATGAGCTCAGTGGCAAAACAATGGTGGACGAATACTGAGGCATCAAGAAAAATGGTTCAAAAAAATATTTAACCAATATGTCTGTAATGCATGTAATATGTGGTTTTACAAATTTATTCAATTTTAGTGTGGCCGTTACCGGAAGCCAGTGATTATAAAGTTATTAATATGGATATTTTCCTGGCTTCAGATGGCCTTCATTAACCCCTGGAGTCGTGTGGAGCACTTTTATGGACTTCAAAAGAACTGAAAATCTCAACCCTCATTCACTCCCATTATAAAGAGCAAGGAGATCTACAGTAGGCCAACAATAACACACGCAAGTACAAACTGCAGCACGGTCAGCGGCCTATGGAAGCTAACTGAGACTTTATATCTCAATCCTTTATATAATCCTGACTTGATGTCTCTCAATCCTGTCTTGATGTCTCTCAATCCTGACTTGATGTCTCTCAATCCTGACTTGATGTCTCTCAATCCTGACTTGATGTCTCTCAATCCTGACTTGATGTCTCTCAATCCTGTCTTGATGTCTCTCAATCCTGACTTGATGTCTCTCAATCCTGTCTTGATGTCTCTCAATTGCGTGAAAAAAGTCATAATTGTGAGATAAAAAGTAATTTATTTTTGAGTGGCGCAAACAAGTTTTCATAGCGATCAGATCCGGACACACACCACAAATCATGTCTCATCACAAATGAAAAAGCCTATAATTAAAACCATAACCTTAATATTTTCCCAGTGGATCAGTGACCTGTCTCCTGTGATTCGAGCTGCCAGATCGCTGATAAATCAGCTCATGATGGAGGCTTTCAGCTGAACCCCGAGCACTGTAAGAGTCCTGAGGTACAGCCGAACACGCTGCTAAAGTTCTGTACAACAATAACAACACAGCTGATCCCTATAATGCCGGCCTGCCTTCTCCCATAGTGCGTCCTGGTGCCATGTGCTCCACAGGAAATAACAACTCTCACCGCAGTCACACACATAACTAATATCTGAAGTACTAACTATCTACACTAGTAGCCTAACTAGTGCGGATCGGCCCTCCCCCACCGCCTCATCCGAAGCATGTGCGGCTTCTCCCGGCGAGTATTAGGACAAAAACAACACCAAATGAGCCCTACTGAGTGTCCATCGCCTTCCGAGGCGGCCAGCAAACACCCCACACGGTGGAAATAACACTTTATGGGCTTTAGAGGTGAGTGGGAAAGTTCAAACATGCGTGTCGACACATTCAGTCGACTTTCCTCACAGATTTACGAGCACAGTCCACACAGAAAAAGTTCTTACCGCCAAGATTCAGGTTCCCGCTTCTCTTGCACTTCCACCAGGAAAATGTCCCCCAACTTCAGTGTGCAAACTGCGACTTTACACCCATCTTCCTCAGTCAGATTTCCCCTCAGCGGCCGCGGCCGTTATCGGCGGTTATTCCGGTAAAGGATCGCTGTGAAACAACAGTCGAGGGTTCATGTGCCAAAGTTCACGTTTAAATGTCGATCGTGTGTGTTTTTAGACCAGTTTCCCGTGTGTTTCTCACAGAACGAGCGTCGGAAGACGGACAGCAGCGCACACACTTACTACAGCAGCGCGAGCGGCCGGCGGCGTTCCCTTCCGAGGGCGCGCCCTAACCAGGCAGCGACTCGACAGCACACTAGCGCACTACTCTGATATCGCTCTAGTGTTCTAGTGTTATATAAATAATTAAGCATTTTTACAGACAGTTAATTTGAAAATGCGATTTTATTTTATTTTAAACAGTAAAACATTTTTATAACATTAAATTAAAAATGCTATACATATTAAATGTGTGTGTGTG
>CM031951.1:5517195-5552195 GCA_018749465.1 Paracanthobrama guichenoti | reverse complement strand
ACACACACTCACGCTCACACCTCCTCCACGCTCACACACTCACGCTCACACACTCACACTCACACTCACGCTCACACACACACACACACTCACGCTCACGCTCACACACACTCACACACTCACGCTCACTCACTCACACACACTCACGCTCCACACGACACTCACACTCACGCTCCTCACGCTCACTCTCACGCTCACTCACGCTCACACTCACTCACACTCACACACACTCACACTCACGCTCACGCACACACTCACGCTCACGCTCACACACTCACGCTCACACACACTCACGCTCACACACACTCACACACACACTCACGCTCCCACGCTCACACCGCTCACACACACACTCACACACGCTCACGCTCACACACACTCACGCTCACTCACACACTCACGCTCACACACACTCACGCTCACTCACGCTCACTCCTCACACACACTCACGCTCACGCTCACTCACGCTCACACGCTCACTCACGCACACTCACGCTCACGCTCACACACGCTCACACTCACTCACGCTCACGCTCACACTCACCTCACGCTCACACACACTCACTCACACTCACACACCACACACACGCTCACACTCACTCACTCCTCACACACTCACGCTCACACACTCACTCACACACACACTCACTCACACTCACGCACACACACTCACGCTCACACACACGCTCACGCACACACACTCCTCGCTCACTCACACTCACTCACGCACACACTCACGCTCACGCTCACGCTCACACTCACACTCACGCTCCACTCACCTCACGCTCACGCTCACGCTCCGCACACACTCACGCTCACACACACTCACTCTCACTCACGCTCACACTCACGCTCACACGCTCACGCTCACACTCACGCTCACACACGCTCACGCTCACGCTCTCGCTCATGCTCACACTCACGCCACACGCTCACACACACTCACGCTCACACACACTCACGCTCACGCTCACGCTCACACACACGCACGCACACTCACTCCACACACTCACACTCACACTCACGCTCACACACTCACGCTCACGCTCACGCTCACTCACACGCTCACGCTCACACTCACTCACGCTCACACTCACGCCTCACACACACTCACGCTCCACGCACACTCACGCTCACACACTCTCACTCACACTTCACTCACTCACGCACACTCACACTCACACACACTCCTCGCGCACCTCACGCCACACTCACCACGCTCACGCACCTCCTCACGCTCACACACACACACTCCACACACACACTCACACTCACACACACTCACGCTCACACCTCACACACTCCACACTCACTCCACGCTCACGCTCACACTCACACACTCACGCACACACACGCTCACCTCACACACCTCACACGCTCACACTCACTCACACTCACACACACGCTCACTGCACTCACGCTCACTCACGCACACACTCACGCTCACGCTCCACACACACACTCCTCACACTCACTCACGCTCACACTCACTCACGCTCACGCCACACACACACGCTCACTCACACACACTCACGCACACACTCCACACTCACTCTCACACACACTCACTCCACTCACGCTCACACTCTCACACTCACTCACACGCTCACGCTCACACACACACACACTCACACTCACACTCACACACACACTCATGCTCACACACACACACACACACTCACGCTCATACACACTCACAGCCACACACTCACGCTACACACTCACGCCACACACACGCTTACACCTCACTCCACTCACGCTCACGCTCACGCTCACACACACACACGCCACACCTCGCTCACACTCACTCACGCACACACGCTCACACTCACGCTCACGCTCACCTCACTCCACTCACGCCTCACGCTCACACTCACGCACACACTCACGCTCACTCTCACTCACACACACTCACGCACTCACACACACTCACGCTCACACTCACACACACACTCACACACACACACACTCACGCTCACACTCCGCTCACACACACACTCGCTCTCACTCACACTCACTCTCACACGCCACACTCACACTCCTCACACACACACACACACTCGCTCACACTCACGCACCTCACGCATTTACACACTCACACTCGCACACACTCACGCTCACACACACACGCTACATCTCACACACTCACGCTCTCACACACACACACTCACTCACTGGCACACACACACTCACTCCACACACTCACTCACTCACACTCACGCACACCACACACTCACTCACGCACATGCCACACACACGCTCACTCACACACGCTCACGCACGCTCACGCTCACACGCTCACGCTCACACGCTCACGCTCACACCTTGCACACACTCACGCTCACACTCACGCACACACACACTCACGCTCACACTCACACACACACACACTCACTCACGCTCACTCACACTCACGCTCACACACACTCACGCTCACACACACTCACGCACACACACACTCACGCTCACACACACTCACGCTCACGCTCACTCACGCCACTCAGCTCCACACACACACTCACGCCTCACGCTCACACTCACGCTCACACTTGCGCTCACGCTATATCACAATTTAAGTCTTTCTCACACTCACGCTCACACATTTCACGCTACACTCACGCACACACTCCACTCACACTCACACACACACACTCACACGCTCACGCTCACACACACACACACTCACGCTCACGCGGCCACACTCACACACTCACTCACACACTCACACACTCACACTCACGCTCACTCACACACACGCTCGCACACTCACCACACGCTCACACGCACACACACGCACTCACGCCACACACACACTGCCACACACGCACACACACTCACGCACACACACTCACGCTCACACACTCACTCACACACTCACACTCACGCTCACGCACACCACACTCACACACACTCACTCACACACAGATTTCACAGCTCTCACACACTCACACACTCACTCACGCGCAGTTCACACACTCACTCACGCACACGCTCACCTCACGCGCACACACACACACTCACGCTACACACTCGCACACTCTGACTCACACACACACACACTCACGCTCACACACGCTCACACACACACTCACGCTCACGCTCACACTCACACACACTCACGCTCACACTCACACACACTCACGCTCACTCACGCTGCCACACACACACACACACTCACTCCTCCACACACACTCACACACTCACACTCACACTCACTCACACACTCACACTCACACTCACGCTCACACTAACACACCTCGCTCACTCACACTCACACTCACACACACACTCACGCACACACACGCTCACACTCCACACTCCACGCCACACACGCTCACCACACACACACACTCACTCACTCGCTCACACTCACACACACTCCACGCTCACTCACTCACACTCACGCACACCACACTCACACACACACACACTCACGCTCACACCTCACGCTCACACACTCACGCTCACACTCACGCTCACACACACGCACGCTCACACTCACTCACACACACACACACACACACTCACACACTCACACTCACGCTCACGCTGCTCATGCTCGCTCACACGCTCACACTCACTCACACTCACACACACACTCACACACACTCACGCACTCACTCACACTCACACGCTCACACACACACACTCACACTCACGCTCACACACCACACTCACTCACGCACCACACGCTCACACACACACACGCACACTCACACACACACTCACACTCACACACTCTCCTCACACTCACACACACTCACACACACACACACTCACACACACACACACACACACACTCACACACACACTCACACTCACACACACACACACACACACACTCACACTCACACACACACACACGCACACACTCACACACACACACACACACTCACGCTCACGCTCACAATCACACTCACACACACAGTTTACATCCTCATCCAGTTTATTTCCTCATCCATGTAACTCTTATAGACAACAGGTCGGTAATAATAATACAAAATATACATAATTCTTAGTTGTGTTGTTGTCCCCTAACTAGTGTGCACAGCAAAGATTGCAATCTCTTGCATCAGTGAGAGCAAATCTCCTGTCTCACAAACACCGATCACTGTTAAAGGGCCAGTTCACCCAGAAATCTCAGTCCCAGTGTCCACATATGCAGTTATTATTGGTAACACTTTACTAAGATTTCAAATGCCAACATGAATTATTATTATTTAGATTAACGGTGCAGTAAGTGATTTCTGAGAAACGTTTATATTTGAAATCACCAAAACAAACAAGCCTCGCCCCCTACTCAAAACGACCACACCCCTATCTTGATAGCTCCGCCCCAAATTCACAAACAACACAGGCACCTCCCCCCTCATGAGTGGACACGCCTCTTACTGCTGATTGGCTACTGCACCTTTAATACATAATGTAACAAATGTATTGCAAATTGATAGTTATCAATGCATTTTTAGTTATTTTATACAGTTATGCTGTTATTCAGATCAATAAAGGACTAAAAACGCCATAATGCACGATTCATGTGTCCTATTTTTATGCTAGTTATAAAAATGCACCGTATTCTATATCTTCTGTGAAATTTAAGTCTTTATTCGAAAACTATCTTCAAACGTGCGTCACATTTGGTTATAAAACGTGAAAATGTGCGTTTTTGTGTACAGACGATAACGTTGTCGAAACGATTTTCATTCACACGGATTTGTGAAAACGACTAAAATCGCTGTATTCTGCTGCCTGGCCAGTAGGTGGTGACGATAAATTAAATAAACGTTACACATTATACACTGAACACGTAACACGCATGTACACAATGTCACTGTTTCCAAAAATTCACGATTTTGTAGTTCATACGGAGACGATAACGGTATCGCTTTCAAAAACTGCCACTTTAACGCAAACCATTTTTAACGTTGCGTTTTCAGGCCCAGAAAACACCGTTGCCGTTTAAATGAACGACGTAAAAGGTTTTTAATTAAAAGTTAAATTGGTGTCACGTAAGCGGCTCTTTAATGGGATGCAAATGAGATTTAAAAGCTTTAGTAGAAGCGGAGATACACTCAAAAAAAATGTGTAGTTGTAAATAAAGATACTAATAGTATTTCAGTCTTTCTACTTCTCATTACTTGGAGCTTCTTTGTAATTAATTTACTAGCAATTTCTGAGTCTTTTTCTACACCAAACATTTTTTTGTGAATAGATTCAAGATTCAAGAGTTTTATTTGAATAGCATGTCATGTGACTGTAGTGTTACTCTGCGTTTGGCCTGTGTAGAGCTTGATGGATGTGGTTAAAGTTGTTGTGTGTGTGTGTGTGTGTGTGTGTGTGTGTGTGTGTGTGTGTGTGTTTGTGTGCACATCATTTAGCGAGCGTACGGTAGGAGCAAGCGCTGACCTCCTAACAAAGAACAGGTTGAATCGGCCTCCCCCACCCGCCTCACCGGGTCATGTGACCTCCAGCGGGGAGTGGGGGAAGGGCGCCTGCAGTCACAGTCTGTGATACTGTACACCCTCCCCCACTGCAGTCTGCAACAGTGTGCACACTAACAACACACACACACACACGCACTGACACACACACTCTCTGACTCTCTCACACTCACACGCACACATACTCACTCACACTCACACGCACACACACTCACTCACACTCACACACACACACACACACACACACACACACACACACACTCTCACACACACACACACACACGCACTCTCTCTCACACACACACACACACACACACGCACTCTCTCACACACACACACACACACACACTCTCTCACACACACACACACACACACACGCACTTTTATTTACGTAACTGTTTATTTATTTTAATCATTTTAAATGTATTTATTAATTTATGTATTATGTATAATTTATTTAAAAAATAAAAATATTTATTTCTAAAAACTATAGACATATTTAAAGACATATCTAAAGTAAAAATGAAAACAGAAAATATAAAAAAAAATGAAGATAATAATTCAAACTATTAATAAAAATGTGATGACGTTTATAATAATTCCAGCCGTATGACGTGTCATTTGAATCGACTGGTTTCTATAATAATAATAATAATAATAATAATAATAATAATGTGTTTTGGGTTAACAGAAGATAACAGATAAACTACAGACACACACGAGGCACTTGACGTGACACAGACGTGAAGCTGCTGGAAACGCTCTGAGGTCAAAGTTCACGGAGCTCCTGACCTTTGAATGCCTCACAGCTTCCCGCCTCCTTTTACAGCCGGTTGTCATGGAAACGAGTGTACGCTACAGTGGCAAAGTCCAGTCAGAACGCACAGAGCGCATGTCAAGCCGTAGAGACGAATCAATAAAAATATTTAAATAAATAAATAAGATTAAAAAAATTAGTTTACTAAATTGGTAAATTATATATAATATACGGTTTAAATTATTATAAACAAGAAAATCTATTCAGATAAAATATATGTTTCATTTTTATTAATATTTTGAATTAGCTTTTATTTTTATATTTTCTGTTTTAATTTTTATTTTAGTTCAAATGTTTCTTTTTTAAATGTCTATATAGTTTTTTTAATTAATTTTATCTCACTGTTTGTTTTTGATATTTTAGTTTATTCTTTTATTTATATATTCTGTTCCGCAGTTCAAATGTGAGCCCACAAATACACTGAAATATTGAATAACTATAACAGATAATCTGTTTTATTGACATTCACACACGGTCAGTGGCCTCGCCTCTGATTCATAAAGCATGAGATTATGTAATATTAGTGTCATGAATCTGCTCATAACTCCAGTAGATCAGTGTAATACTCCTCCAGTGTAGATCAGCTGTTCTCTGTGTGAATATATAGTAAAGTGTGATTTATTCCTGTGATCAAAGCTGAGTTTATCATCATTACTCCAGTCTTCAGTGTCACATGACCCTTCACTGATCATTACTCCAGTCTTCAGCGTCACATGACCCTGAGGCTTTGCTCTATAATCGATTATTTCATGTAATCTTACAGTAAGGCTTTAATCTCTCCATTATGAGAGCACATAATGTCCATGAAGGATGAATTTGAATGGAGGAGTTGGAGTTGTTTCTGTAAATTATGGGATGCATCGCCATCTTGTGGCCTGTAAAGGAAATCACCCTTTATCCATTACAGTGTGTTTATTAAATCATCTGTGTTTATTATTTATGACTCCTTCACACATGATAATAATGCAGTGATGAAACGCTCATATCTGAGCCTTTGTCAAGATTTCAGCTAATAATTATAAATAAATCATTTTACTTTTTATTTTATTAAATAAGTAAATAAATGAATCAATACAATTAGATTAAAATAAATAAATACAAATATTTAAATTAATAAAAATTGTTTAAAATAAGTAACTAAATTAATAGATTTTTTTAAATAAATACAAATTAAAAATTAAAATAAGTAAATGCATAAATTAATAAAATTAGTTTAAAATAAATAAAAATAGATGACAATAAGTAAATGGATAAATTACAATATTTAAAGATTAAAGTAAATAATATAGATGGAAATAAGTAAGTAAATAAATAGGCCTAAAATTGTCTATAAATAAATATTAAAATTTAATAGATTCAAATAAGTAAATACATAAATTAATAAATATATTATAAAATAACATATATATTTTATTATATATACATATATATAAATTACAATAACAAAAATAAACTTGTAAATAAAATTGGATTAAAATACGTAACTAAATTAGAAAATAAAAATGTTATTAAAATAAAGAAAAAAATTAAATAAAGAAAAACAGTAAATGAATAAATACAAATAATTAAAAAGATTTAAAAATTTTTGTTTAAAATAAGTAACTAAATCTGTAAAAAAATTAAATAAATATTTTTACCATTTTTATTTATTTACTCAGTTACTTATTTAAAAATCTTATTTATTTACTTAAATATTTGTATTTATTCATTTATTTACATACTTGTTTATTTACTTATTTTAATCTATTTTTCATCTATTTTATATTTTTATGTATTTACTCATTTTAATCAATTGTTTTTATTTATTAAAAATATTTATATTTATAAACAACTTTCTTTACTTAAGTTACTTATTTTAAAGTTCTTTATTAATGTAAATATTTATAGTTGTTTATTTACTTGTGTTAATCTATTTTTATTTATGTATTGAGTAAGTAAATACATAAATTAATAAATACATTTTAAAAATTAGATAAAAAGTATGCGAGTAAAGAGAGTGTGTCAGGGAACATTGGGAACTCATGGGATTTCCTCCGTCTGAGGAGACATTGTGCAGGTTATGTTTCCTCAGACGTCACACTTTCATAAGCACTTCCTGTTTTATGGAGAGTGAATATTTACACAGTGCATGCTGGGAAAAAGTGCAGAAATATTGAGTGTCAGAAACAAAGATTGCTATGTCAAAAACAAACATTCTTCTGAACATCTTCTTTTGTGTTCAACAGATGAGAGATCTTCAGCTGACCGTCAGATTCAAGGTTCAAGAGTTTTATTTGTCACACACACAGTTATATACAGAATATACAACCGGCAGTGAAATGTAAACAGGTCCGCTCCATGGACAGTGCAAATTCACAGTTAAAAACACAAGGAGGAAATTATAATAGAAATAGAGTATAAAAGTACTCTATATATATCTGTAGAATTATAAATAATCAAGTCAAGTAGAAGAAAAAAAGTAAAAAATAAGAATAAAGAAGTGGAATAAAATAAGTGAAGTAAACTGTGCAGTGAGTAAACTGTAGACTTATAAATATGTGGTTAACAAATGTATAAGAGTATAATGTGCAAACACGTTTATAACAGGTTACACAGTAACAACGAGAACAGAAAGTGCAGTGCAATGTCAGTGTATCGATGTTTATCCTGAAGTGAAGTCACGTGATGTTAAGTGACCGAGTTCAGGAGTCTGATGGCCTGGGGGAAGAAGCTCCTCCTGAGTCTCTCAGTTTTGGCCATCAGGCTTCGGAAGGGCTTACCAGATGGCAGCAGCGTGAAATGAGGGTTTGCAGGGTGATTAGAGTCCTTGATGATCTTAGTAGCTCTACCTTTGCAGCGTTTGGTGTAGACGTCCTGCAGAGATGTGGCAGAACTCCTCAGTTATGAAGGAAGTAATCTCAGCAATAAAGCAGAAGTGTGTGCAGTAAAAGCAATCCGACAGGAAAGAGATGCTTTCCTCATGAAGTGCTTCATATCTGACCACATGAGGCTTGTCTTCCTGATCCAGTGAGCACACCTGCAGCTGACCGTCATCCTGACCACAGATGGGGGGGATCTCTGAAGACGACACGCCTGCAGCTGACCGTCACCTGACCACAGATGGGGGGATCTCTGAAGACGACACACCTGTAGCTGACTGTCACCTGACCACAGACGGGGGGGATCTCTGAAGACGACACACTTGCAGCTGACCATCACCTGACCACAGACGGGGGGATCTCTGAAGACGACACACCTGCAGCTGACCGTCACCTGAACACAGACGGAGGGGGGATCTCTGAAGACGACACACCTGCAGCTGACCGTCACCTGACCACAGATGGGGATCTCATGCAGCTGACCGTCACCTGACCACAGACGGGGGGGATCTCTGAAGACAACACACCTGCAGCTGACCGTCACCTGACCACAGATGGGGGGGATCTCATGCAGCTGACCATCACCTGACCACAGACGGGGGGGATCTCTGAAGACGACACACCTGCAGCTGACCGTCACCTGACCACAGGCGGGGATCTCTGAAGACGACACACCTGCAGCTGACCGTCACCTGACCACAGATGGGGATCTCTTGCAGCTGACCGTCCACCTGACCACAGACGGGGGGGATCTCTGAAGACGACACACCTGCAGCTGACCCTCACCTGACCACAGACTCACCTGACCACAGACGGTGGGATCTCTGAAGACGACACGCCTGCAGCTGACCGTCACCTGACCACAGACGGGGGGGATCTCTGAAGACGACACACCTGCAGCTGACCATCACCTGACCACAGATGGGGGGGATCTCTGAAGACAACACACTTGCAGCTGACCGTCACCTGAACACAGATGGGGGGGATCTCTGAAGACGACACACTTGCAGCTGACCATCACCTGACCACAGACGGGGGGGATCTCTGAAGACGACACACCTGCAGCTGACCGTCACCTGAACACAGGGGGGGATCTCTGAAGACGACACACCTGCAGCTGACCGTCACCTGACCACAGATGGGGGGGATCTCATGCAGCTGACCGTCACCTGACCACAGACGGGGGGGATCTCTGAAGACGACACACCTGCAGCTGACCGTCACCTGACCACAGACTCACCTGACCACAGACGGTGGGATCTCTGAAGACGACACGCCTGCAGCTGACCGTCACCTGACCACAGACGGGGGGGATCTCTGAAGATGACACACCTGCAGCTGACCATCACCTGACCACAGACGGGGGGGATCTCTGAAGACGATACACCTGCAGCTGACCGTCCCCTGACCACAGACAGGGGAGATCTCTGAAGACGACACGCCAGCAGCTGACTGTCACCTGACCACAGACGGGGGGGATCTCTGAAGACGACACACTTGCAGCTGACCATCACCTGACCACAGACGGGGGGGATCTCTGAAGACGACACACCTGCAGCTGACCGTCACCTGACCACAGATGGGGGGATCTCTTGCAGCTGACCGTCACCTGACCACAGACCTGCAGGGGGGGTCTCTGAAGATGACACACCTGCAGCTGACCACAGACGGGGGGATCTCTGAAGACGACACACCTGCAGCTGACCGTCATCCTGACCACAGATGGGGGGATCTCTGAAGACGACACGCCTGCAGCTGACCGTCATCCTGACCACAGATGGGGGGGATCTCTGAAGACGACACGCCTGCAGCTGACCGTCACCTGACCACACAGATGGGGGGGATCTCTGAAGACGACACACCTGCAGCTGACTGTCACCTGACCACAGATGGGGGGGGATCTCTGAAGACGACACACCTGCAACTGACCATCACCTGACCACAGACTCACCTGACCACAGACGGGGGGGATCTCTGAAGACGACACACCTGCAGCTAACCGTCACCTGACCACAGATGGCGGAGATCTCTTGCAGCTGACCGTCACCTGACCACAGACCACAGATGGGGGGGAGGATCTCTGAAGACGACACACCTGCAGCTGACCACAGACGGGGGGGATCTCTTGCAGCTGACCGTCACCTGACCACAGACGGGGGGGATCTCTTGCAGCTGACCGTCACCTGACCACAGACCACAGATGGGGGGGGGGGATCTCTGAAGACGACACACCTGCAGCTGACCATCACCTGACCACAGACTCACCTGACCACAGACGGTGGGATCTCTGAAGACGACACGCCTGCAGCTGACCGTCACCTGACCACAGACCTGCAGGGGGTCTCTGAAGATGACACACCTGCAGCTGACCACAGACGGAGGGGATCTCTGAAGACGACACACCTGCAGCTGACCGTCATCCTGACCACAGATGGGGGGATCTCTGAAGACGACACACCTGCAGCTGACCGTCATCCTGACCACAGATGGGGGGATCTCTGAAGACGACACGCCTGCAGCTGACCATGACCTAACCACAGATGGGGGGATCTCTGAAGACGACACACCTGCAGCTGACCGTCATCCTGACCACAGATGGGGGGGATCTCTGAAGACGACACGCCTGCAGCTGACCGTCACCTGACCACAGATGGGGGGGATCTCTGAAGACGACACACCTGCAGCTGACCGTCACCTGACCACAGATGGGGGGATCTCTGAAGACGACACACCTGCAACTGACCATCACCTGACCACAGACGGGGGGGATCTCTGAAGATGACACACCTGCAGCTGACCCTCACCTGACCACAGATGGGGGAGATCTCTTGCAGCTGACCGTCACCTGACCACAGACCACAGATGGGGGGGAGGATCTCTGAAGACGACACACCTGCAGCTGACCACAGGCGGGGATCTCTTGCAGCTGACCGTCACCTGACCACAGGCGGGGATCTCTGAAGAGGCGACACACCTGCAGCTGACTGTCACCTGACCACAGACGGGGGGGATCTCTTGCAGCTGACCGTCACCTGACCACAGACGGGGGGATCTCTGAAGACGACACGCCTGCAGCTGACCGTCACCTGACCACAGGCGGGGATCTCTGAAGACGACACACCTGCAGCTGACCGTCACCTGACCACAGACGGGGGGGATCTCTGAAGATGACACACCTGCAGCTGACCGTCACCTGACCACAGATGGGGATCTCTTGCAGCTGACCGTCACCTGACCACAGACGGGGGGGATCTTTGAAGACGACACACCTGCAGCTGACCGTCACCTGACCACAGACGGGGGGGATCTCTGAAGACGACACGCCTGCAGCTGACCGTCACCTGACCACAGATGGGGGGGATCTCTTGCAGCTGACCGTCACCTGACCACAGACCTGCAGGGGGGGTCTCTGAAGATGACACACCTGCAGCTGACCACAGACGGGGGGGATCTCTGAAGACGACACACCTGCAGCTGACCGTCATCCTGACCACAGATGGGGGGATCTCTGAAGACGACACACCTGCAGCTGACTGTCACCTGACCACAGATGGGGGGATCTCTGAAGACGACACACCTGCAACTGACCATCACCTGACCACAGACTCACCTGACCACAGATGGGGGGGATCTCTGAAGATGACACACCTGCAGCTGACCGTCACCTGACCACAGATGGGGGAGATCTCTTGCAGCTGACCGTCACCTGACCACGGACCACAGATGGGGGGTCTCTGAAGGCGACACACCTGCAGCTGACCACAGGCGGGGATCTCTTGCAGCTGACCGTCACCTGACCACAGACGGGGGGGATCTCTGAAGACGACACACCTGCAGCTGACCGTCACCTGACCACAGATGGGGGGATCTCTTGCAGCTGACCGTCACCTGACCACAGACGGGGGGGATCTCTGAAGACGACACACCTGCAGCTGACCGTCACCTGACCACAGACTCACCTGACCACAGACGGTGGGATCTTTGAAGACGACACGCCTGCAGCTGACCGTCACCTGACCACAGGCGGGGATCTCTGAAGCGACACACCTGCAGCTGACCGTCACCTGACCACAGACGGGGGGGATCTCTGAAGACGACACGCCTGCAGCTGACCGTCACCTGACCACAGATGGGGGTGATCTCTTGCAGCTGACTGTCACCTGACCACAGACCTGCAGGGGGGGTCTCTGAAGATGACACACCTGCAGCTGACCACAGACGGGGGGGATCTCTGAAGACGACACACCTGCAGCTGACCGTCATCCTGACCACAGATGGGGGGATCTCTGAAAGCGACACACCTGCAGCTGACCGTCATCCTGACCACAGATGGGGGGGATCTCTGAAGACGACACGCCTGCAGCTGACCATCACCTAACCACAGATGGGGGGATCTCTGAAGACGACACACCTGCAGCTGACCGTCATCCTGACCACAGATGGGGGGGATCTCTGAAGACGACACACCTGCAGCTGACCGTCATCCTGACCACAGATGGGGGGGATCTCTGAAGACGACACGCCTGCAGCTGACCGTCACCTGACCACAGATGGGGATCTCTTGCAGCTGACCGTCACCTGACCACAGACCACAGATGGGGATCTCTGAAGACGACACACCTGCAGCTGACCACAGACGGGGGGGATCTCTTGCAGCTGACTGTCACCTGACCACAGATGGGGGGGATCTCTGAAGACGACACACCTGCAGCTGACCATCACCTGACCACAGACTCACCTGACCACAGACGCGGGGATCTCTGAAGACGACACACCTGCAGCTGACCGTCATCCTGACCACAGATGGGGGGGATCTCTGAAGACGACACATCTGCAGCTGACCATCACCTGACCACAGATGGGGGAAATCTCTTGCAGCTGACCGTCACCTGACCACAGACCACAGATGGGGGGGATCTCTGAAGACGACACACCTGCAGCTGACCATCACCTGACCACAGACTCACCTGACCACAGACGGGGGGATCTCTGAAGACGACACACCTGCAGCTGACCGTCATCCTGACCACAGATGGGGGGATCTCTGAAGACGACACACCTGCAGCTGACTGTCACCTGACCACAGACTCACCTGACCACAGACGGGGGGGATCTGATGCTGAACACATGCGGGAGCCGCTATTATTACTGTTGACAGTACATCCTGACAAACAGGGTTCACACTGATGCCATTCACAATTATATAAATACATAAAACAAATATGAACAAATGAAAAAATAATTTCAATAAAAATAGACTAAAATAAGTTAGTAAATCAATACAAAGTGTACAGAAATAAATATAATAAATCAAAATAGATAAATAAGTAAATAAATAAAAATGAGTAAGTAAATAAATATTTTTTTAATAAATATAGATTCAAATAAGTAAATACATGTTAAAATAATTAAAATATGTAAATAAATAAATAAAATATTTAAATAAATAAATACGACTTAATGTGTTTACAATAAGTAACCAAATAAAACATTCTGTATAAATAAATAAAAAATAAATAAATAATAAAAAAATGGATTATATAAGTTAATAAATACATTTTTAAAATGTTATTAAAATAAGAAAAAACAACGAGCAGGTAAATAAATAATAAATAAATAAGATTTTAAAATGTATGTAAATTAACTAAATCTGTAAATAATTTTATTATATCAATAAATATATTTTAAGTAAATAAATAAAAATAGATTAAAAAGTAAATAAAAGAGTAATTAAACAAATAAATGAATAAATAACAGTGTTTAATGATTAAAATAAATAGAAAAACACATTAAAATAAGAAAAATAAACATGTAAATAAATAAATAAAAATATTTAAATAAGATTTAAAAATGTGTTTAACTAAATTAGTAAGTAAATAACAATAGATTAAAAATAGTAAATACATAAATAAATACATTTTAAAATTGTATTAAAAACATGACAAGTATGCAAATAAATGAATCAATAAAAATATTTTAATAAATCAAAATTTGTTTTAAAAACTAAATTAGTAACTTTTTTATATAAATACATTATTTCTTAAATAAATTAAAAAAATTAATTAAAATGTGTAACTAAAAAAAAGAAGTAAAAATTTAATAGAAATAAATCATTTTATTTTCTAAATAAAGAAAAATACATAAATTAATTAATTTTAGAATTAGGAGGTTTGTGAATTGTGTTTTAAAGGTTTGCTTCCAAGTAAGTATCAAACAGTCCCGCTCTGCCATTGGTCAAAGAAACCGGTTGCCCCGCCCCCAAACTCACACCATTGGTTGAACCACTGTTAATCTCTCCACTTCTCCCAGAGCTCAGTTTTTGAACACATGAAACACATCCAACACATCAAACATGTTTCCATACAGCTATGCAATACAGATTCACAGTCATAAACAGGAATATAACAGCGTTCTTCCCAAACTCGCTGTAGATGATGTGGTGAGATGTTTTCAGTCTGTGGCTTTTCATAATGCAGAATAATAGAGGCACAGATATTCTGCTGGAATCCTGAGGAAACTCTCCCGTCAGATGAGCTCCAGATGCTGGGAACTTTCTGATCGTCTCGCAGAGGCGAGAGGTTAAGCGTCCTCCAGGAGCGTGAGGAAAACCGCCTCATGAGCGGGGTCAGACGCGGACATCAGGGACTCATTTCTGCCTCCGAGGGGTTCAAATATGTGCCATTTCTGCCGGGTGCTGCATTTGATGTGCACATGGACATTACTCCCAGATGTCTGCTATTTTCCCAAAGACAATTTGCAGGTTATTGTTGAAAGTTATTGCGTTTGATTACGTTCACTTCCTTTAGCTGAACGAGAATGTGACGTATTCTGCTTCCAGTTTCTTAGGAATTGCATTAATTGGTCCCCCCCCCCCACAGTCTTAAATACTGCACAATACTGTTGAAGTTGCTTTGGATAAAAGCTGTTTTCTGACGCTTTGCATCTACATCTGTGTGTGTTTCTGACCGCTTCATTGCACGTAAGCGTCATCTGTTCACAGGGAAATGTGTGTTTTCATATTTACAGATGTAAACAACAGTTGCCAGGCGAGACGCGGGGTCATTACATCCAGCTTTCCCTGCGGAAACATCCTTACTCAGCCGCGACTCTCGCTTTCACTCGCTGACGTGCTGAAATGTCGGAGATTATAACCTTTTTAGTCCTAAATTTAAGATGTATGCAATTGAATTGAATATAAAATTTCCATGCATTTGCATTACAATGTTTGGGAACACTACACATTATAAGGATATTCATATTGTACATTATAATGCATTATATCTTTTTATAAATAACCATTCTAATGAATTATAATATTTGCAGATTGCAGTTTATGCGATGCATTATAAGCTGCATAATTAATGCATTAATATACTTCAGTAATGCATTATATAGAAAGGCTTTTATTGTTACCCAGAGTTTTAACATAAACTAATAAACTTAATGTGATGCATGTCTGTCAGTCATGCATGAAACACGATTCTTTCAACCATTCGCATCTGGATGGATGAATGGATGGATATTTACATTTATGCATTTGGCAGACGCTTTTATCCAAATTTATGTTCTTGCTTTCCCTGGGAATCGAACCCATGACCGCGTTGCTAGCGCCACGCTCTTATTGTTTGAGCTATAGGAAAGCTACTGGATTGGTATATATGGTGGGTGGATGATATGTGGATGGATGGATGGATATATGGATGGGTGGATGGATGGAAGAATGGATGGGTGGATGGATCGGTGGATGATATGTGGATGGGTGGATAGATATATGGATGGGTGGATGATATATGGATGGATGGATATATGGATGGGTGGATGGATCGGTGGATGATATGTGGATGGGTGGATGGATATATGGATGGGTGGATGATATGTGGATGGATGGATATATGGATGGGTGGATGGATCGGTGGATGATATGTGGATGGGTGGATAGATATATGGATGGGTGGATAGATGGAAGAATGGATGGGTGGATGGATCGGTGGATGATATGTGGATGGGTGGATAGATATATGGATGGGTGGATGATATATGGATGGATGGATATATGGATGGGTGGATGGATCGGTGGATGATATGTGGATGGGTGGATGGATATATGGATGGGTGGATGATATGTGGATGGATGGATATATGGATGGGTGGATGGATGGGTGGATGATATGTGGATGGGTGGATGGATATATGGATGGGTGGATGATATGTGGATGGATGGGTGGATGGATGGGTGGATGATATGTGGATGGGTGGATGGCTATGGATGGGTGGATGGATGGATGGATGAATGGATATATATGGATGGGTGGATGATATGTGGATGGATGGATATATGGATGGGATGGGTGGATGGATATATGGATGGATGGATGGATATATGGATGGGTGGATGGATCGGTGGATGATATGTGGATGGATGGGTGGATATATGGATGGATGGATTGGTGGGTGGATGATATGTGGATGGATGGGTGGATATATGGATGGATGGATGGATGGGTGGGTGGATGGATGGATTGGTGGATGGATGGGTGGATGGATGATATGTGGATGATGGATGGGTGGGTGGATGATATGTGGATGGATGGATGATGGATGGGTGGATGTGTGGGTGGATGATATGTGGATGGGATGGATGGATGGATGATATATGGATGGATGGATGGATATATGGATGGGTGGATGATATGTGGATGGGTGGATGGATATATTGATGGGTGGATGATATGTGGATGGATGGATATATTGATGAGTGGATGATATGTGGATGGGTGGATATGTGGATGGATGGGTGGATGATATGTGGATGGATCGATGATGGGTGGATGATATGTGGATGGTGGATGGATGGGTGGGTGGATGATATGTGGATGGATGGGTGGATGATATGTGGATGGATGGATGATATGTGGATGGATGGATGGATGGATGGATGGATGGTGGATGGATGGATAGAACAATGGGAACATCCACCCATCCACATATCATCCACCCACCCATATATCGTCTAGCCGTTCATCCATCCATCTACTGGCTTTCCTATAGCTCAAACAATAAGAGCGTGGCGCTAGCAACGCCAAGGTCATGGGTTCGATTCCCAGGGAATGCAACATAAGTCGCTTTGGATAAAAGTGTCTGCCAAATGCATAAATGTAACAACATTTTATCTATAAATGTTTTTTTGTTAATAAGTAAAGTTTTTCACAATTTGTATATCTCTATCATTTATGCACAGATGAAATATGGCTGGATGTGAACGAAGCATCGAGACTCGATCAGATTATGAGCTCAGTCACAGAAATCTGATCTGCTTCATCAATGCGTGACATGAGTTCAGGTTTAGTAGTGTTTATGTTCAAACAGACAGACATTTAATATGCAACTCAAATCTTATGTTTAGGCCTTGATATTTAAAGACTGCGACCGCACACCGTCCACATGGCACACACATACACACACACACACACACACACACACACACACACACACACACACACACACACCGTAAACCCCCCGTGCCTCAGCAACACATGGCTGCAATAAGCCAACAAATTAAGCCATTACAGGAGCGTTTACGGCGCTCAGACATCCGTGTGTGTGAGGGTCTGAGGAGCGGCGAGCAGCTGGTCAGAGGACAGATGTGTGTGTGGTCAGCGCGGCCTTGGCCTTGAGCACTCCGGTCCTCTCCGTCCTCCACACGAGCCTGCTCTCATTAGAGAGATCTGTCCCGGGGCGAGGAGCTGCGCCAAATCTCCTGATCATGAGTGCCAGTTTCTGTTTAGGAGGCATTCCCATAAAAACTCATTAGAGCAGAAGCTGCTGCTGTACGAACGTGAAGTCATGAGGTTTTATGAACCCTTCTGGGAACCTTCTCAGCTCTGCGCAGCGCTCATCTCCATTCCTCTAGCGTGATCTCAGTCATGTTTTCCACGCCACGGTCACGTGTGACTGCTGAAATCATGCTAGACATGCTAACAACGCTCATAAAGCTCGAGGCGCACATGGGAAGTTTCCACTGGACCAGAGCTTTCCTCAAACTGAGCATCTGTAATATTACTCCAACACTCTCTTCAGTGTGAGAATACTTCTACAATACTCACGGTTTGCATAATTTGACCAAACTGTGATACAGATGTTCTCTCACTGGCTTCATCAGTGTCTGTACCGGAAGTCATGAAGAACAGTTGATGACGTGTAATAACAGATGAACGATATACATATTTCACTCTTTGTTAAGATCATCATAGTTTTCATTTCATGATGTTAATAGATCATACCTGATACTAAAATATGCAAATGCAGCATTATCTAATTAAATATGTACTAATTTGCATGCACTTCCAGAACAAGTCATAATTATGATGTCAACTTTGTCATAATTATGGGATTATGAGATGACACAAGTCAACTTTCTGTCATAATTATGGGATTATGAGTTGACACAAGTCAACTTTCTGTCATAATTATGGGATTATGAGATGACACAAGTCAACTTTCTGTCATAATTATGGGATTATGAGACGACACAAGTCAACTTTCTGTCATAATTACGGGATTATGAGATGACAAATCAACTTTCTGTCATAATTATGAGATTATGAGACGACACAAGTCAACTTTCTGTCATAATTACGGGATTATGAGACGACACAAGTCAACTTTCTGTCATAATTACGGGATTATGGGACGACACAAGTCAACTTTCTGTCATAACACGGGATTATGGGACGACACAAATCAACTTTCTGTCATAATTACGGGATTATGAGGCGACACAAGTCAACTTTCTGTCATAATTACGAGATTATGAGGCGACACTGAAATCAACTTTCTGTCATAATTATGGGATTTGATGAGACGGTTACAAGTCAACTTTCTGTCATAATTATGGGATTATGAGACGACACAAGTCAACTTTCTGTCATAATTATGGGATTATGAGGCGACACAAGTCAACTTTCTGTCATATTTACGGGATTATGAGACGACAAATCAACTTTCTGTCATAATTACGGGATTATGAGACGACAAATCAACTTTCTGTCATAATTACGAGATTATGAGACGACACAAGTCAACTTTCTGTCATATTTACGGGATTATGAGACGACACAAGTCAACTTTCTGTCATAATTACGGGATTATGAGACGACAAATCAACTTTCTGTCATAATTACGGGATTATGGGACGACACAAATCAACTTTCTGTCAGAATTATGGGATTATGAGACGACACAAGTCAACTTTCTGTCATATTTACGGGATTATGAGACGACACAAATCAACTTTCTGTCATAATTATGGGATTATGAGGCGACACAAGTCAACTTTCTGTCATATTTACGGGATTATGAGAGCGACAAATCAACTTTCTGTCATAATTACGGGATTATGAGACGACAAATCAACTTTCTGTCATAATTACGAGATTATGAGACGACACAAGTCAACTTTCTGTCATATTTACGTGATTATGAGACGACACAAGTCAACTTTCTGTCATATTTACGGGATTATGAGACGACACAAGTCAACTTTCTGTCAGAATTACGAGATTATGAGACGACACAAGTCAACTTTCTGTCATAATTACGGGATTATGGGACGACACAAATCAACTTTCTGTCATAATTACGGGATTATGGGACGACACAAGTCAACTTTCTGTCATAATTACGGGATTATGGGACGACACAAATCAACTTTCTGTCATAATTACGGGATTATGAGACGACACAAGTCAACTTTCTGTCATAATTATGAGATTATGAGACGACACAAGTCAACTTTCTGTCATAATTATGGGATTATGAGACGACACAAGTCAACTTTCTGTCATAATTATGGGATTATGAGACGACACAAGTCAACTTTCTGTCATATTTACGGGATTATGAGACGACACAAATCAAGTTTCTGTCATAATTATGGGATTATGAGACGACACAAGTCAACATTCTGTCATAATTACGGGATTATGAGACGACACAAGTCAAGTTTCTGTCATAATTATGGGATTATGAGACGACACAAGTCAACTTTCTGTCATAATTATGGGATTATGAGACGACACAAGTCAACTTTCTGTCATATTTACGGGATTATGAGACGACACAAATCAACTTTCTGTCATAATTATGGGATTATGAGACGACACAAGTCAACTTTCTGTCATATTTACGGGATTATGAGACGACAAATCAACTTTCTGTCACAATTACGGGATTATGAGACGACAAATCAACTTTCTGTCATAATTACGAGATTATGAGACGACACAAGTCAGCTTTCTGTCATATTTACGGGATTATGAGACGACACAAGTCAACTTTCTGTCATAATTACGGGATTATGAGGCGACACAAATCAACTTTCTGTCATAATTACGGGATTATGAGACGACACAAGTCAACTTTCTGTCATAATTACGGGATTATGGGACGACACAAGTCAACTTTCTGTCATAATTACGGGATTATGGGACGACACAAATCAACTTTCTGTCATAATTACGGGATTATGAGACGACACAAGTCAACTTTCTGTCATAATTATGGGATTATGAGACGACACAAATCAAGTTTCTGTCATAATTATGGGATTATGAGGCGACACAAGTCAACATTCTGTCATAATTACGGGATTATGAGACGCGACACAAGTCAAGTTTCTGTCATAATTATGGGATTATGAGGCGACACAAGTCAACTTTCTGTCATAATTATGGGATTATGAGAGCGACACAAGTCAACTTTCTGTCATAATCACGGGATTATGAGGCGACACAAATCAACTTTCTGTCATAATTATGGGATTATGAGAGGCACACAAGTCAACTTTCTGTCATAATTACGGGATTATGAGGCGACACAAATCAACTTTCTGTCATAATTATGGGATTATGAGACGACACAAGTCAACTTTCTGTCATAATTATGGGATTATGAGAGCGACACAAGTCAACTTTCTGTCATATTTGCAGAGGATTATGAGGCGACACAAATCAACTTTCTGTCATAATTATGGGATTATGAGACGACACAAGTCAACTTTCTGTCATAATTATGGGATTATGAGACGACACAAGTCAACTTTCTGTCATAATTATGGGATTATGAGACGACACAAGTCAACTTTCTGTCATAATTATGGGATTATGAGACGACACAAGTCAACTTTCTGTCATAATTACGGGATTATGAGACGACACAAGTCAACTTTCTGTCATAATTATGGGATTATACGACACAAGTCAACTTTCTGTCATAATTACGGGATTATGAGACGACACAAGTCAACTTTCTGTCATAATTATGGGATTATGAGACGACACAAGTCAACTTTCTGTCATATTTACGGGATTATGAGACGACACAAATCAACTTTCTGTCATAATTATGGGATTATGAGACGACACAAGTCAACTTTCTGTCATAATTATGGGATTATGAGACGACACAAGTCAACTTTCTGTCATAATTACGGGATTATGAGACGACACAAATCAACTTTCTGTCATAATTATGGGATTATGAGACGACACAAGTCAACTTTCTGTCATAATTAAGGGATTATGAGCGACACAAGTCAACTTTCTGTCATAATTATGGGATTATGAGGGCGACACAAGTCAACTTTCTGTCATAATTATGGGATTATGAGACGACACAAGTCAAGTTTCTGTCATAATTATGGGATTATGAGACGACACAAGTCAACTTTCTGTCATAATTATGGGATTATGAGACGACACAAGTCAAGTTTCTGTCATAATTATGGGATTATGAGACGACACAAGTCAACTTTCTGTCATAATTATGGGATTATGAGACGCGACACAAGTCAACTTTCTGTCATAATTACGGGATTATGAGGCGACACAAATCAACTTTCTGTCATAATTATGGGATTATGAGACGACACAAGTCAACTTTCTGTCATATTTACGGGATTCAATGTCAGTCAATTCACGGGATTATGAGACGACAAATCAACTTTCTGTCATAATTATGGGATTATGAGACGACACAAGTCAACTTTCTGTCATATTTACGGGATTATGAGGCGACACAAGTCAACTTTCTGTCATAATTACGGGATTATGGGACGACACAAATCAACTTTCTGTCATAATTACGGGATTATGAGACGACACAAGTCAACTTTCTGTCATAATTACGGGATTATGGGACGACACAAGTCAACTTTCTGTCATAATTACGGGATTATGAGACGACACAAGTCAACTTTCTGTCATAATTACGGGATTATGGGACGACACAAGTCAACTTTCTGTCATAATTACGGGATTATGGGACGACACAAATCAACTTTCTGTCATAATTACGGGATTATGAGGCGACACAAGTCAACTTTCTGTCATAATTATGGGATTATGAGGCGACACAAGTCAACTTTCTGTCATAATTATGGGATTATGAGGCGACACAAGTCAACTTTCTGTCATAATTATGGGATTATGAGACGAGCACAAGTCAACTTTCTGTCATATTTACGGGATTATGAGGCGACACAAATCAACTTTCTGTCATAATTATGGGATTATGAGACGACACAAGTCAACATTCTGTCATAATTACGGGATTATGAGGCGACACAAGTCAACTTTCTGTCATAATTATGGGATTATGAGAGCGACACAAGTCAACTTTCTGTCATAATTATGGGATTATGAGACGACACACAAGTCAACTTTCTGTCATATTTACGGGATTATGAGGACACAAATCAACTTTCTGTCATAATTATGGGATTATGAGGCGACACAAGTCAACTTTCTGTCATAATTACGGGATTATGAGGACGACACAAGTCAACTTTCTGTCATAATTATGGGATTATGAGACGACACAAGTCAACTTTCTGTCATAATTATGGGATTATGAGACGACACAAGTCAACTTTCTGTCATATTTACGGGATTATGAGACGACACAAATCAACTTTCTGTCATAATTATGGGATTATGAGACGACACAAGTCAACTTTCTGTCATAATTACGGGATTATGAGACGACACAAGTCAACTTTCTGTCATAATTATGGGATTATGAGGCGACACAAGTCAACTTTCTGTCATAATTATGGGATTATGAGGCGACACAAGTCAACTTTCTGTCATATTTACGGGATTATGAGACGACACAAATCAACTTTCTGTCATAATTATGGGATTATGAGACGACACAAGTCAACTTTCTGTCATATTTACGGGATTATGAGACGACAAATCAACTTTCTGTCACAATTACGGGATTATGAGACGACAAATCAACTTTCTGTCATAATTACGAGATTATGAGACGACACAAGTCAGCTTTCTGTCATATTTACGGGATTATGAGACGACACAAGTCAACTTTCTGTCATAATTACGGGATTATGGGACGACACAAATCAACTTTCTGTCATAATTACGGGATTATGAGACGACACAAGTCAACTTTCTGTCATAATTACGGGATTATGGGACGACACAAGTCAACTTTCTGTCATAATTACGGGATTATGAGACGACACAAGTCAACTTTCTGTCATAATTATGAGATTATGAGACGACACAAGTCAACTTTCTGTCATAATTATGGGATTATGAGACGACACAAGTCAACTTTCTGTCATAATTATGGGATTATGAGACGACACAAGTCAACTTTCTGTCATATTTACGGGATTATGAGACGACACAAATCAAGTTTCTGTCATAATTATGGGATTATGAGACGACACAAGTCAACATTCTGTCATAATTACGGGATTATGAGGACGACACAAGTCAAGTTTCTGTCATAATTATGGGATTATGAGGCGACACAAGTCAACTTTCTGTCATAATTATGGGATTATGAGGCGACACAAGTCAACTTTCTGTCATATTTACGGGATTATGAGACGACACAAATCAACTTTCTGTCATAATTATGGGATTATGAGACGACACAAGTCAACTTTCTGTCATATTTACGGGATTATGAGACGACAAATCAACTTTCTGTCACAATTACGGGATTATGAGGACGACAAATCAACTTTCTGTCATAATTACGAGATTATGAGGACGACACAAGTCAGCTTTCTGTCATATTTACGGGATTATGAGACGACACAAGTCAACTTTCTGTCATAATTACGGGATTATGAGACGACAAATCAACTTTCTGTCATAATTACGGGATTATGGGACGACACAAATCAACTTTCTGTCAGAATTATGGGATTATGAGACGACACAAGTCAACTTTCTGTCATATTTACGGGATTATGAGACGACACAAATCAACTTTCTGTCATATTTACGGGATTATGAGACGACAAATCAACTTTCTGTCATAATTACGGGATTATGAGACGACAAATCAACTTTCTGTCATAATTACGAGATTATGAGACGACACAAGTCAACTTTCTGTCATAATTACGGGATTATGGGACGACACAAGTCAACTTTCTGTCATATTTACGGGATTATGAGACGACACAAGTCAACTTTCTGTCAGAATTACGAGATTATGAGACGACACAAGTCAACTTTCTGTCAGAATTACGGGATTATGAGACGACACAAATCAACTTTCTGTCATAATTACGGGATTATGAGACGACACAAGTCAACTTTCTGTCATAATTACGGGATTATGGGACGACACAAGTCAACTTTCTGTCATAATTACGGGATTATGGGACGACACAAATCAACTTTCTGTCATAATTACGGGATTATGAGACGACACAAGTCAACTTTCTGTCATAATTACGGGATTATGAGGCGACACAAGTCAACTTTCTGTCATAATTACGGGATTATGAGGCACACAAGTCAACTTTCTGTCATAATTACGGGATTATGGGACGACACAAGTCAATTTTCTGTCATAATTACGGGATTATGAGACGACACAAGTCAACTTTCTGTCATAATTACGGGATTATGAGACGACACAAGTCAACTTTCTGTCATAATTACGGGATTATGAGACGACACAAATCAACTTTCTGTCATAATTACGGGATTATGAGACGACACAAGTCAACTTTCTGTCATAATTACGGGATTATGGGACGACACAAGTCAACTTTCTGTCATAATTACGGGATTATGGGGCGACGACACAAATCAACTTTCTGTCATAATTACGGGATTATGAGACGACACAAGTCAACTTTCTGTCATAATTACGGGATTATGAGACGACACAAGTCAACTTTCTGTCATAATTACGGGATTATGAGACGACACAAGTCAACTTTCTGTCATAATTACGGGATTATGGGGCGACACAAGTCAATTTTCTGTCATAATTACGGGATTATGAGACGACACAAGTCAACTTTCTGTCATAATTACGGGATTATGGGACGACACAAGTCAACTTTCTGTCATAATTACGGGATTATGGGGCGACACAAGTCAACTTTCTGTCATAATTACGGGATTATGAGGCGACACACAAGTCAACTTTCTGTCATAATTATGAGATTATGAGAGCGGATTATGGGATTATGAGACGACACAAGTCAACTTTCTGTCATAATTATGGGATTATGAGACGACACAAGTCAACTTTCTGTCATAATTAATTATGAGATTATGAGGACGACACAAGTCAACTTTCTGTCATATTTACGGGATTATGAGACGACACAAATCAAGTTTCTGTCATAATTATGGGATTATGAGACGACACAAGTCAACATTCTGTCATAATTACGGGATTATGAGACGACACAAGTCAAGTTTCTGTCATAATTATGGGATTATGAGACGACACAAGTCAACTTTCTGTCATAATTACGGGATTATGAGACGACACAAGTCAACTTTCTGTCATAATTACGGGATTATGAGGCGACACAAATCAACTTTCTGTCATAATTATGGGATTATGGAGGCGACACAAGTCAACTTTCTGTCATAATTACGGGATTATGAGACGACACAAATCAACTTTCTGTCATAATTACGGGATTATGGGACGACACAAGTCAACTTTCTGTCATAATAATTGCGGGATTATGGGACGACACAAATCAACTTTCTGTCATAATTTACGGGATTATGAGGCGACACAAGTCAACTTTCTGTCATAATTATGAGATTATGAGACGACACAAGTCAACTTTCTGTCATAATTATGGGATTATGAGAGCGACACAAGTCAACTTTCTGTCATAATTATGGGATTATGAGACGACACAAGTCAACTTTCTGTCATAATTATGGGATTATGAGACGACACAAGTCAACTTTCTGTCATATTTACGGGATTATGAGACGACACAAATCAACTTTCTGTCATAATTATGGGATTATGAGGCGACACAAGTCAACTTTCTGTCATAATTACGGGATTATGAGACGACACAAATCAACTTTCTGTCACAATTACGGGATTATGAGGGCGACACAAATCAACTTTCTGTCATAATTACGAGATTATGAGACGACACAAGTCAACTTTCTGTCATATTTACGGGATTATGAGACGACACAAGTCAACTTTCTGTCATAATTACGGGATTATGAGACGACAAATCAACTTTCTGTCATAATTACGGGATTATGAGACGACACAAGTCAACTTTCTGTCATATTTACGGGATTATGAGGCGACACAAATCAACTTTCTGTCATAATTATGGGATTATGAGGCGACACAAGTCAACTTTCTGTCATATTTACGGGATTATGAGGCGACACAAATCAACTTTCTGTCATAATTACGGGATTATGAGACGCGACAAATCCAACTTTCTGTCATAATTACGAGATTATGAGGCGACACAAGTCAACTTTCTGTCATATTTACGGGATTATGAGGCGACAAATCAACTTTCTGTCATAATTACGGGATTATGAGGCGACACAAGTCAACTTTCTGTCATATTTACGGGATTATGAGGCGACACAAGTCAACTTTCTGTCATATTTACGGGATTATGAGGGCGACAAATCAACTTTCTGTCATAATTACGGGATTATGAGACGACACAAATCAACTTTCTGTCATAATTACGGGATTATGAGACGACACAAGTCAACTTTCTGTCATATTTACGGGATTATGAGGCGACACAAGTCAACTTTCTGTCATATTTACGGGATTATGAGACGACACAAGTCAACTTTCTGTCATAATTACGAGATTATGAGGCGACACAAATCAACTTTCTGTCATAATTACGGGATTATGAGGCGACACAAGTCAACTTTCTGTCATAATTACGGGATTATGAGGACGACACAAGTCAACTTTCTGTCATAATTACGGGATTATGATCAACGACACAAGTCAACTTTCTGTCATAATTACGGGATTATGAGACGACACAAATCAACTTTCTGTCATAATTATGGGATTATGAGACGACACAAGTCAACTTTCTGTCATAATTACGGGATTATGAGACGACACAAGTCAACTTTCTGTCATAATTATGGGATTATGAGACGACACAAGTCAACTTTCTGTCATAATTATGGGATTATGAGACGACACAAGTCAACTTTCTGTCATAATTATGGGATTATGAGGCGACACAAATCAACTTTCTGTCATAATTATGGGATTATGAGACGACACAAGTCAACTTTCTGTCATATTTACGGGATTATGAGACGACACAAATCAACTTTCTGTCATAATTATGGGATTATGAGACGACACAAGTCAACTTTCTGTCATAATTATGAGATTATGAGACGACACAAGTCAACTTTCTGTCATAATTATGGGATTATGAGACGACACAAGTCAACTTTCTGTCATAATTATGGGATTATGAGACGACACAAGTCAACTTTCTGTCATAATTATGGGATTATGAGACGACACAAGTCAACTTTCTGTCATATTTACGGGATTATGAGACGACACAAATCAACTTTCTGTCATAATTATGGGATTATGAGGCGACACAAGTCAACTTTCTGTCATATTTACGGGATTATGAGGCGACAAATCAACTTTCTGTCATAATTACGGGATTATGAGGCGACAAATCAACTTTCTGTCATAATTACGGGATTATGAGACGACAAATCAACTTTCTGTCATAATTACGGGATTATGAGACGACAAATCAACTTTCTGTCATAATTACGAGATTATGAGACGACACAAGTCAACTTTCTGTCATATTTACGGGATTATGAGACGACAAATCAACTTTCTGTCATAATTACGGGATTATGAGACGACACAAGTCAACTTTCTGTCATATTTACGGGATTATGAGACGACAAATCAACTTTCTGTCATAATTACGGGATTATGAGACGACAAATCAACTTTCTGTCATAATTACGAGATTATGAGACGACACAAGTCAACTTTCTGTCATATTTACGGGATTATGAGACGACACAAGTCAACTTTCTGTCATATTTACGGGATTATGAGACGACACAAGTCAACTTTCTGTCAGAATTACGAGATTATGAGACGACACAAGTCAACTTTCTGTCATAATTACGGGATTATGGGACGACACAAATCAACTTTCTGTCATAATTACGGGATTATGAGACGACACAAATCAACTTTCTGTCATAATTACGGGATTATGGGACGACACAAGTCAACTTTCTGTCATATTTACGGGATTATGAGGACGACACAAGTCAACTTTCTGTCATATTTACGGGATTATGAGGCGACACAAGTCAACTTTCTGTCAGAATTACGAGATTATGAGGCGACACAAGTCAACTTTCTGTCATAATTACGGGATTATGGGGCGACACAAATCAACTTTCTGTCATAATTACGGGATTATGAGACGACACAAATCAACTTTCTGTCATAATTACGGGATTATGAGACGACACAAGTCAACTTTCTGTCATAATTACGGGATTATGGGACGACACAAGTCAACTTTCTGTCATATTTACGGGATTATGAGACGACACAAGTCAACTTTCTGTCATATTTACGGGATTATGAGACGACACAAGTCAACTTTCTGTCAGAATTACGAGATTATGAGACGACACAAGTCAACTTTCTGTCATAATTACGGGATTATGAGACGACACAAATCAACTTTCTGTCATAATTACGGGATTATGAGACGACACAAGTCAACTTTCTGTCATAATTACGGGATTATGGGACGACACAAGTCAACTTTCTGTCATATTTACGGGATTATGAGGCGACACAAGTCAACTTTCTGTCATATTTACGGGATTATGAGGACGACACAAGTCAACTTTCTGTCAGAATTACGAGATTATGAGACGACACAAGTCAACTTTCTGTCATAATTACGGGATTATGGGACGACACAAATCAACTTTCTGTCATAATTACGGGATTATGAGACGACACAAGTCAACTTTCTGTCATAATTACGGGATTATGGGACGACACAAGTCAACTTTCTGTCATAATTACGGGATTATGGGACGACACAAATCAACTTTCTGTCATAATTACGGGATTATGAGACGACACAAGTCAACTTTCTGTCATAATTATGAGATTATGAGACGACACAAGTCAACTTTCTGTCATAATTATGGGATTATGAGACGACACAAGTCAACTTTCTGTCATAATTATGGGATTATGAGACGACACAAGTCAACTTTCTGTCATAATTATGGGATTATGAGACGACACAAGTCAACTTTCTGTCATTTACGGGATTATGAGACGACACAAATCAACTTTCTGTCATAATTATGGGATTATGAGACGACACAAGTCAACTTTCTGTCATATTTACGGGATTATGAGACGACACAAGTCAACTTTCTGTCATATTTACGGGATTATGAGACGATACAAGTCAACTTTCTGTCATAATTACGGGATTATGAGACGACAAATCAACTTTCTGTCAGAATTACGAGATTATGAGACGACACAAGTCAACTTTCTGTCATAATTATGGGATTATGAGACGACACAAGTCAACTTTCTGTCATAATTATGGGATTATGAGACGACAAATCAACTTTCTGTCATAATTACGGGATTATGAGACGACACAAGTCAACTTTCTGTCATAATTATGGGATTATGAGACGACACAAATCAACTTTGTCATAATTATGGGATTATGAGATGACACAAGTCAACTTTCTGTCATAATTACGGGATTATGAGACGACACAAATCAACTTTCTGTCATAATTATGGGATTATGAGACGACACAAATCAACTTTGTCATAATTATGGGATTATGAGACGGCAAGTCAACTTTGTGTCATAATTACGGGATTATGAGACGACACAAGTAAATTTTCTGTCATAATTACGGGATTATGAGACGACACAAGTCAACTTTCTGTCATAATTATGGGATTATGAGACGACACAAGTCAACTTTGTGTCATAATTACGGGATTATGAGACGACACAAGTCAACTTTGTGTCATAATTACGGGATTATGAGACGACACAAGTCAACTTTGTGTCATAATTACGGGATTATGAGACGACACAAGTCAACTTTGTGTCATAATTACGGGATTATGAGACGACACAAGTCAACTTTCTGTCATAATTACGGGATTATGAGACGACACAAGTCAACTTTCTGTCATAATTACGGGATTATGAGACGACACAAGTCAACTTTCTGTCATAATTATGGGATTATGAGACGACACAAGTCAACATTCTGTCATAATTATGGGATTATGAGACGACACAAGTCAACTTTCTGTCATAATTACGGGATTTTGAGACGACACAAGTCAACTTTCTGTCATAATTACGGGATTTTGAGACGACACAAGTCAACTTTCTGTCATAATTATGGGATTATGAGACGACACAAGTCAACTTTCTGTCATAATTACGGGATTATGAGACGACACAAGTCAAGTTTCTGTCATAATTATGGGATTATGAGATGACACAAATCAAGTTTCTGTCATAATTATGGGATTATGAGACGACACAAGTCAACTTTCTGTCATAATTATGGGATTATGAGACGACACAAGTCAACTTTCTGTCATAATTATGGGATTATGAGACGACACAAGTCAACTTTCTGTCATAATTATGGGATTATGAGACGACACAAGTCAACTTTCTGTCATAATTACGGGATTATGAGACGACACAAGTCAACTTTCTGTCATAATTATGGGATTATGAGACGACACAAGTCAACTTTCTGTCATAATTACGGGATTATGGGACGACACAAATCAAGTTTCTGTCATAATTACGGGATTATGAGGCGACACAAGTCAAGTTTCTGTCATAATTATGGATTTGAGATCACACAAGTCAACTTTCTGTCATAATTCACGGGATTATGAGGCGACACAAATCAACTTTCTGTCATAATTATGGGATTATGAGACGACACAAGTCAACTTTCTGTCATAATTACGGGATTATGAGACGACACAAGTCAACTTTCTGTCATAATTACGGGATTATGAGACGACACAAGTCAACTTTCTGTCAGAATTACGGGATTATGAGACGACACAAGTCAACTTTCTGTCATAATTATGCTTTAATCAGCTTTTCTTGTGAGAAATATTGTATTATAATGTTTTACTCCATGTGTTATTTCTCTGATCCATGCGGTGCTGATATTACAGAAGAGGGACAGTTGCTCGCTCCCGCCCCCGGCCCGGCGCGCATCTACCTGCGTCTGGAGAGGCGGGGCGCGCGCGGAGCTCCACCAATGGCGCGCGCTGACTCCGCCCCGCCGCTGCGCGAACCTTCCCTCAGTCTCAGCTGCAGCGGGAGCCGCGCACACACTCACTGCGGCTCATCACCGACGGCACGCGCTATGCTCGCGCTCACCCTGTGGATTATAGTGCTGTGGAGCGCCGCGCGCGCGGACGCGAGGAGCCCGGACGAGGTCTTCGGCGCGAGCGTTCACCGCGCGAGGTGCGCGTCCCGGTGCCTCAGCCTGCACATCACGCGCATTTCTGCGGCGGTCCGGCAGCTCCAGGTATGATCAGTGGGAATCATTCTTATGGTGTGGAATGTATAAATAACTTTTAATTTGTTTGCACAATCTTGAACTGCAGATGACAGTTTGTCTATGTTTTAAAGTCTTCGACCTATAAATGCGTTTCACTGGCGCGCATGTCATTCATGAAACTTATTTGTAATCATTATTAATTATTATAATACTTACTTTAAAAAACACAACGCATGTGACTGACACACTGATTATTATCATAATGGTCTGACCTAGAAATATTACTATTAAAACTATTTAATGACACTTATTTCACTTATATTTACTGAAAACTTCATCAGGACATCAGAGCATTATTAATAGTCTTATGCTTTTTATTGCTATTGTTTTTATGGGAACATTGTGAGGAATGAGCTTTCATATTTTCATAAGGAAACGTAAGCATATTAAGAGTTTTTATGACATTTAAACAAATTCATAATGTAGAAAAATACTTTTATTACTATTTTATTATATATATTTATATTAGCGCAGCACGCTTGGAAGATGAATGTGTATTTAAACTGGGTCATTTATGCAGTAGAAATGTGAAATTATTGTTGAATTTGGACCTTCTAGACTGAGAAAAGACAGAAAATGTGTTTTCGCTCATGTGGATGAAAGACAACAACTCCCAGAATGCACTTGCTCAGCGTGTCAGCACCATCATTCAGATATACTCCCGGATTTCTACTGATACAAAGCTTAATGCTAATCACTGAAGTAACGCTTTAATCATTAAAAGATCTAAACTGAGAAGTGACAACTGATGTCTGTGGCGATCAAAATAGAAACTTTACTATTGGTAGATGAAGACAAGTGACTGTTGAAAACATGAGCGAGTCACTGAATCATTCAGTGAAGAGATTCATTCAAAAACGCTGATTCATCCAGTAATGAAACGAGTGAAGTCTTTATGAGTGAGTCATTGAATCATTCACTCAAGAGATTCATTCAAAAACACTGATTCATCCAGTAATGAAACAAGTGAAGTCTTTATGAGTGAGTCATTGAATCATTCAGTGAAGAGATTCGTTCAAAAACAATGATTCATCCAGTAATGAAACGAGTGAAGTCTTTATGAGTGAGTCATTGAATCATTCATTCAAGAGATTCATTCAGAAACACTGATTCATCCAGTAATGAAACAAGTGAAGTCTTTGAGTGAGTCATTGAATCATTCATTCAAGAGATTCATTCAAAAACACTGATTCATCCAGTAATGAAACAAGTGAAGTCTTTATGAGTGAGTCATTGAATCATTCACTCAAGAGATTCATTCAAAAACGCTGATTCATCCAGTAATGAAGCAGTGAAGTCTTTATGAGTGAGTCATTGAATCATTCACTCAAGAGATTCATTCAAAACACTGATTCATCCAGTAATGAAACAAGTGAAGTCTTTATGAGTGAGTCATTGAATCATTCAGTGAAAGAGATTCGTTCAAAAACAATGATTCATCCAGTAATGAAACGAGTGAAGTCTTTATGAGTGAGTCATTGAATCATTCATTCAAGAGATTCATTCAGAAACACTGATTCATCCAGTAATGAAACAAGTGAAGTCTTTGAGTGAGTCATTGAATCATTAATTCAAGAGATTCATTCAAAACACTGATTCATCCAGTAATGAAACAAGTGAAGTCTTTGAGTGAGTCATTGAATCATTCATTCAAGAGATTCATTCAAAACACTGATTCATCCAGTAATGAAACAAGTGAAGTCTTTGAGTGAGTCATTGAATCATTCATTCAAGAGATTCATTCAGAAACACTGATTCATCCAGTAATGAAACAAGTGAAGTCTTTGAGTGAGTCATTGATCATTGAATCATTCATTCAAGAGATTCATTCAAAAACACTGATTCATCCAGTAATGAAACAAGTGAAGTCTTTGAGTGAGTCATTGAATCA
>CM031951.1:5428679-5488679 GCA_018749465.1 Paracanthobrama guichenoti | reverse complement strand
GGAAGAGCCGCCACTGATTTGATGTTTTGCACGCGTCTGTTCGTAACTATGGAAGATTATTTCCGCTTGTTTCTGACTTTATGGGCCCTATCATACACCCAACAGGCCCGACACAAGTGTGTTCTGCTAGTGACGCAGTTCTCATGTTCACGTCCAGCTCCACGGTGTTTAAATATCAAACGCACTGGCGCATCTGTTCACCCATGGGCGTCTGGTCTGAACACCAGGTGTGATCAGGAGCATTGCTGGAGCGTTGCTATTGTGAGGAACTGAAAACCACTGACCATTGACCAACACAAACCTGCTCTAAAGTCAATAGCGCAGTATCTGTGTGTTATTTAAAGGGTGTGTTAGTAATATGAGCCTATAGGAGGTGCACAACACACACACACTCTGATTATTACACACACAGGGACGCACAGCAGCACACACACACACACACACACTCTGATTATTACACACACACACACACACACACACTGATTATTACACACACAGGGACGCACAGCAGCACACACACACACACTCTGATTATTACACACACAGGGACGCACAGCAGCACACACACACACACACACACTCTGATTATTACACACACAGGGACGCACAGCAGCACACACACACACACACTCTGATTATTACACACACAGGGACGCACAGCAGCACACACACACACACACACACTCTGATTATTACACACACAGGGACGCACAGCAGCACACACACACACACACACACACTCTGATTATTACACACACAGGACGCACAGCAGCAGCACACACACACACACACACACTGATTATTACACACACAGGGACGCACAGCAGCAGCACACACACACTCTGATTATTACACACACAGGGATACACACACACACACTGATTATTACACACACAGGGACGCACAGCAGCACACACACTCTGATTATTATACACACAGGGATACACACACACACACACACACACACACACACTCTGATTATTACACACACAGGGATGCACACACACACACACACTCTGATTATTACACACACAGGGATGCACACACACACACACACACACACACACTCTGATTATTACACACACACACACACACCCCCCCTCTGATTATTACACACACAGGAACGCGCAGCAGAACACACACACGCTCTCTTACACACACACAAAAACACATACACACACACACAAAAACACACACACACACGCTCTCCTCATGTAAATAGTGAATCCACTCATGGTGCGAGCACAATTGGCTTTTAAAGGGAAAGGGAGATTAGACTCTGATTGGTTTATTGCACGTTATGCCCAAAACACACCCATCACTCATTAAGAGACGAGGGACGACCCTTTTGGACCATGAGCCGGGCGCGCCGACCGTTTTTCCCCGTCATTAAACTAGCAAAAGTGGATTCAGACACGCCCTAAGAGCTCCTGCTCCGTGAGCTCAGATCGGTACAATAGGGCCCTGAATATCACTATTCTGACTTTTTAAATTGTGAGATATAAACTTGCAAGTGCAAGAGAGAAAGTCAGATGTTTTCTACTGCGTGGAGGCGTGAGGGATCCCTGAGCAGATTGAAGCTGAAGCCTCTGAGTGTCTTTGGGTTGGCGAGGCTCGTGTGGTTTGGTTTGGGACGGGCCCAGCGCTGATGGACCAGAGACGTTACAGCGGCGTCTGCGGAGGAATATATCTGGAGTGATTCACCCGCACTTCTTCTGTTACACACGGTCGATCATCTTAATCTGAAGTCATAGGCTTATTTTAATTTTATTTTCATTATCAATTTAGTTTTAGTTTTTAAATCAAAATGTTTTATTAGTTAGTGTTTTTATTTTAAAATAATTAGTTTAATTTTATATATTTAATTATAAGTGTTTTATTTTGACTTCTTTTCATTTTAAAATGTATTTATTTTAATTTGACTTTTTATGATTTATATGATCATTAATAGTTTATTTTTATATTATTTAACTTTATATTTTTATGATTTAATTAATAATTAATAACATTTTATTTTACAGTTTTTATTGTAAAATGATGTTTAAATTTACTTTTTATTATTTAATTATTAGCAAGAGTTTTATTTAGATTTATTTTAATTTTGCATTTTTATGATTTAATCATTAGTGTTTTATTTTTATCTTTTTATGATCTAATAAATTATTAGCATTTTTTATTTTGATTGCATTAATAATTTGTTTAAATGTACTTTTTATTATTTAATTATTTTTTAAATAATTATTTTATTTTGATTTCTTATTTTAAAATGTAGTAAAATAGTGTTTTTTAAATAGTTTTTTTTATTATTTGTTTAATTTTTCATGAATCATTAATAACAGTTTTATTTTATTGTAAAACTATTTGTTTAAATTTACTTGTTTATTATTTAATTATTAGTAAGTGTTTTATTTTAATTTTAAAATGTATTTATTTTAATTTCGCATTTTTGATTGATAATAATTATTTTTATATTTAATAAATTATCAGTATGCATTTTTATTGTTTTTTTTTTTTAATTATTTAATACATTTTATGTTTTTATAAGTTAATTTCTAGAAAGTGCTTTATTTTATTTGATGTTATTTTAATTTTAAATACACTACCAGTCATTCTCATTCTCTTTGATGGGAAAGTGTGTCCAAACTTTTGACTGGTAGTGTATATGTTTATTTATTTATGATTTCAGTGTTTCATTAACTTTAATAATTCATCACCTCACAAGGTCTGAAAAAGCCTGTTCTGTGTAAATCATGAAGCATTCGTGGTTCATTTCTCTGACGTCCCGTCTCCTGTTTGTTCTCTTGCAGTGTCTGGAGCCGTGCAGGGCATCATGGGACCTGAAGGAGAACCAGTGTCAGGACTTGTGTGAGGTGCGTCACCACAGCGATGGAAACTTCCCTTCTGAGTCACGCGCCGCTGTGCAAACAAGACGTTTAAACCGTCAAAGCTGGCATCCGTACAGCGCCGCGCCGCTCGTTTAATCCGGTTGTCCTGCTTGTGTTTCCAGACTCACTTCCCAAAGAAGCACTACGAGTGTCTGACGAGCTGCGAGTTCCTGCGCTCCGTGGAGACGCTGAAGCAGGGCGACTGTCCGGCGCCGGAGCGGGCCAGCGGCTTCGCCGCTGCCTGTGTGGAGAGCTGTGACGCGGACGCAGAGTGCACCGCTGTAAAGAAATGCTGTCCCAACGGATGCGGACACACCTGCCAGGTCCCGAAGAACCTCTATAAAGGTACACACTCTGTCCAGTTAGAGGCTCAATGGGTCAGGTCACTCATTAATGATCATTCTGCCATCATTTACTCACGTGTGTGTCGTTACACGCTGTCTCATGAGTGGACACGTGTCTCGTTTGTTTTACGCAGTGTTGTCATTTTGGACCCCATTGCCTTTCATGCATGTTGTCATGACTGGAATCCATCTCAATAGTTTATCGTAGTTTATCGTATAATTGTAATTCTCAAGAAATAAATGTATCACGGTCATCTGTAAAAATGGTCAACATTGATTATAAGAGCTACTATTAATAACTGATCATCAGATCCTCATATGAGCATGATCAGTGAAGGATCATGTGACACTGAAGACTGGAGTAATGATGATAAACTCAGCTTTGATCACAGGAATAAATCACACTTTACTATATATTCACAGAGAGAACAGCTGATCTACACTGGAGGAGTATTACACTGATCTACTGGAGTTATGAGCAGGAGAGACTATAATGAGTAGTGTGTATAAAGACAGAAATCATGATTAGGTCAAAGATTTTATTTTTTTCTCTTTATGTTTATGATTGCTCATATGCAAATTAGTTGGCGTCCAGATGATAAACCTGCGGTCAGTCGTTTCAAAACCACGGCGTTCCTCATGCTTACAGAATAACCCTCTGAAAGTGTCTGCTTTCTTCATTTCTCCAGGCAAGCGAAGGATTCTTTACGGTGCGTCTTGCACAATCGTTATTAATGTCAGATTTACTGGTTCCGCCTCATTTGCAGAAAGTCATAAAGCCTTTTATTGAGATCCAAACCCAATCAGCATGATTCGCTGCTGTCAGAGGCGTAATGGTTTCTCTCTGCTGGTGCTCTCGGACTGAAGATGCTGGAAACCATTAACCGGCTCAATGGAGCACTGAGTGTTCCTCGATGGCTCTCAGATGTTCCTCAGATGCCGATGGTAACCCTGTGTGTGTCTGTGACCCGGAGACGCTTGAGGCCCGCAAGCCTCCGTCCACTTCATCTCACATTCAGAAACACTGCTGCATAACTCTAAAAGTAAACCCATCCATCCATCCGTCCGTCCGTCCATCCATCCATCCATCTATCGTTCCATCATGCATCCATCGTTCCATCCATCCATCTTTCCATCCATCGTTCCATCCATCCATCCATCTATCCACCATAGTTCCGTCCGTCCATTCATCCGCCCATCTATCTACCTGTTCGTCCATCCATCTATCATTCCATCCATCTATCGTTCCATCCATCCATCTTTCCATCCATCGTTCCATCCATCCATCCATCTATCCACCATAGTTCCGTCCGTCCATTCATCCGCCCATCTATCTACCTGTTCGTCCATCCATCTATCATTCCATCCATCCATCTTTCCATCCATCGTTCCATCATCCATCCATCCATCCATCCATCCATCCACCATAGTTCCGTCCGTCCATTCATCCGCCCATCTATCTACCTGTTCGTCCATCCATCTATCATTCCATCCATCCATCATCTATCCATCCATCGTTCCATCCATCCATCCGTTCATCCATCTATCCTTCATCCATCCATCCATCCATCCATCCATCCATCCATCCATCCATCCATCCATCCATCCATCCATCCATCCATCCATCCATCCATCAATCTGTTCATCCATCCATCCATAGTTCCGTCCGTCCATTCATCCGCCCATTTATCTACCTGTTCGTCCATCCATCTATCATTCCATCCATCCATCCATCCGTTCATCCATCCATCCATCCATCCATCGTTCCGTCGTCCATTCATCCGTTCATCCATCCATCCATCCATCCATCATCCCATCAATCCGTTCATCCATCCATCCATCCATCCATCCATCCATCCATCCATCCATCCATCATCCTATCAATCCGTTCATCCATCATCCATCCATCCATCCATCCATCATCCCATCAATCTGTTCATCCATCCATCCATAGTTCCGTCCGTCCATTCATCCGCCCATCTATCTACCTGTTCGTCCATCCATCTATCATTCCATCCATCCATCCGTTCATCCATCCGTTGATCCATCCATCCATCCATCCATAGTTCCGTCGTCCATTCATCCGTTCATCCATCCATCCGTTCATCCATCCATCATCCCATCAATCCGTTCATCCATCCATCCATCCATCCATCCATCCATCCATCCATCCATCCATCCATCCATCCATCCATCCATCCATCCATCCATCCATCCATCCATCCATCCATAGTTCCGTCGTCCATTCATCCGCCCATCTATCTACCTGTTCGTCCATCCATCTATCATTCCATCCATCCATCCATCCGTTCATCCATCCATCAATCCATCCATCCATCCATCCATCCATCCATCCATCCATCCATCCATCCATCCATCCATCCATCCATCCATCCATCCATCCATCCGTCCATCCATCCATCCATCCATCCATCCATCCATAGTTCCGTCGTCCATTCATCCGCCCATCTATCTACCTGTTCGTCCATCCATCTATCATTCCATCCATCCATCAATCCATCCATCCATCCATCCATAGTTCCGTCCGCCTGTCCGCCCTAAATCATGCTAAAACATGCTATCAGCAATAGTTGGCTTTGTGGGAAAAGTGGTTGTTGACATTTTTCGTCAGATTTTGTTAAGGTAATGAACACTACACTGAAGAGTCTGCCAAATGCACACATGTAGTAAAATCCTCCTCTGTTGTTTTCAGTGAAGGTCAGAGGGGGTCACTGATTTGATTTAGTGCTTCGGCTCCACAAACGTACTGAAATATCTCGATCTTCACATGAGGAAAGCATTTACATTCTCACTGATGCATCTGGATGAGGCTTTCATCAGTGCACTCTGCGTTTCTACAGTTCATGCATTCCCTGGGAATCGAACCCGTGACCTTGCCGTTGCGGGCGGCATCGCTGCGTGTGTTTGTGGAGATGACGTGCACCTGTGTTTACGGGATGAACCTCTTCGGAGCGAGTGCTGAGTGTGTGGCAGAAGCGGTTAGTCGCGGAGCGCTGGGGTTTGGATCAGACGTCACACACGCGCTGGAGCTGTGAAACCGCAGCACAATCCAGTACAGCTGCGTTCGGCTCGCGGCCTTCAGCTCCAGCGCCGTCGTCACATAGTTCAGTGCTTCAGAAGTTCATTCATGTTCTCATCCTGACTTTAATGCAGTCAAGATGTTCAGAACAGCAGTTTATTGCTATTAATACTATCTTTCCACCAGGGGTATTTTAGGACCAGATACTATTTTTATTTTATGTTAAAGTTTACATTTATGATGGTTTTAGTTAACTTAAAAGTGAATTAATAAATGCATTAAAATAAAATGTAAATATTACAGATACTATTATAGTTTTTATATATATTTTGAATTCGTTTTTATATTTTCTGTTATAATTTTGTTTTAGTGCATCAAGTTAATCTAAAAAGAAAATATTTTCTGAACTAGCTGAAAAAATATTTTGATGGTTTTAGTTAATATTAATATTAATAAAATATAAATAATTTAATGAAAAACTATTACTAGAATCTACTAAACAAAGTATGTTTAAATTGCTAACTGTTAATAAATAAAAACTAAAACCAAAAATGAATCCTAGTTAGTAATATTTAAAAAGACGCTAATAAGAATCACAAAAGCGTGTCGTTAAGCTCAAATGAAGTCCTGTGGCTGATGAAGAGCTGAGCTCTGCTGATGTCTGGAGGCGTGTGGAAGCTCTTCCTCGTCCTTCATCACAGCTGGAAGCACTCCAGAGCAGAACGCTCTCCTCTCCAAGCTTTCATTTCTCACATATGGAAGACTTTCAGCAGACGACGGAGGCTCGGCGGCCCTGTGAGAGCAGAGCGTTATATCAGCAGTTACTCTGAGCTATCGCACATTCAATTCAACTGCTTCATATTGCAAATAATCCAGTGAATGAAATACTTTACAAATGAAATACTGCATTATTTTCTCTTTGTATTCGGACTCAAAGCAAAGGATCAGATTAAATATATGTGCAAGAAATGTTTTATTGATTAGATCAGTGTTATTGTTTTTATTGTCTTTATTTTTGTTAATTTTATTTTATTTTTATACATTTTTAGTTTATATATGATCATATCAATTGCAATTTTATTAGATCAGTATTATTATAGTGGCATTAATATACTATTAATATATTTTATTAATATTTAATTAGTAATTTAATTCATTTTTGTATTTATATTCTTAGTTTTTTTGTCATTTGTATTTTTTATTAATTTATTAAATGTTTTAATACATTTTTGTTTATATGTATATATATCGTTTTTATGAAAATATATGTGCACATTTAAACCTTTTTTATTATTATATCAGTGTTATTTTAGTGCCATTTATATAATATTATTATATTTTATTAATATTTAATTAGTAATTAAATATATTCATATTCTGTTTTTTTGTAAATTTTTTTGTCATGTTTATTTTTTTGTTTAATATATATATATAGTTTTTATGAAAATATTTGTGCACATTTTTAAAGAAATATTTATTAGATTTTTATGCCATTAATTTACTATTGTTATATTTTTTATTAATATTTAAAAGTAATTGAATTAGTTTTTATATTTATATAGAAATATAAAAATACGCTCTGTGTGATTGGCTGTCTCAGGATCTCCTCTGAAGCCGCGGAAGGAGCTGGTGTTTTCGGAGCAGCCGTCGGGACAACTCGAGGTTCGCTGGTCGTCGCGGTTCAACGTCTCAGTCGAACCCGTGCTATACGTGCTGCAGCGGCGCTGGAACTTCGGCATCCACCCCAGTGAAGACGACGCCACCCAGTGGCAGGATGTGGCCCAGGTCTGTCCTTTCACCCCTTACCTGTCACTCATGCAACGGAGCTGAATCTTAAAAAACTGAAAGTTGAGCATTAAGAGCGGTCTGCTCAGATCTGTCAATCACTTTCCAGCTCAACCTATAGCGTGAGTTTGGGGAGTGGCTACTGTAGCAGGCTGAGAGTTTGGGGAGTGGCTACTGTAGCAGGCTGAGAGTTTGGGGCGTGGCTACTGTAGCAGACTGAGAGTTTGGGGAGTGGTTACTGTAGCAGGCTGAGAGTTTGGGGAGTGGCTACTGTAGCAGGCTGAGAGTTTGGGGCGTGGCTACTGTAGCAGGCTGAGAGTTTGGGGAGTGGTTACTGTAGCAGGCTGAGAGTTTGGGAGTGGCTACTGTAGCAGGCTGAGAGTTTGGGGAGTGGTTACTGTAGCAGGCTGAGAGTTTGGGGAGTGGTTACTGTAGCAGGCTGAGAGTTTGGGGTGTGGCTACTGTAGCAGGCTGAGAGTTTGGGGAGTGGTTACTGTAGCAGGCTGAGAGTTTGGGGAGTGGCTACTGTAGCAGGCTGAGAGTTTGGGGAGTGGTTACTGTAGCAGGCTGAGAGTTTGGGGAGTGGCTACTGTAGCAGGCTGAGAGTTTGGGGAGTGGTTACTGTAGCAGGCTGAGAGTTTGGGGAGTGGCTACTGTAGCAGACTGAGAGTTTGGGGAGTGGCTACTGTAACAGACAGAGTTTGGGGCATGGCTACTGTAGCGGGCGGAGAGTTTGGGGCGTGGCTACTGTAACAGACTGAGAGTTTGGGGAGTGGCTACTGTAGCAGACTGAGAGTTTGGGGAGTTTGGGGAGTGGCTACTGTAGCAGACTGAGAGTTTGGGGTGTGGCTAATGTTGCAGACGGAGAGTTTGGGGCGTGACTACTGTAGCAGGCTGAGAGTTTGGGGCGTGGCTACTGTAGCAGGCTGAGAGTTTGGGGCGTGGCTACTGTAGCAGGCTAAGAGTTTGGGGAGTGGCTACTGTAGCAGGCTGAGAGTTTGGGGAGTGGCTACTGTAACAGACTGAGAGTTTGGGGAGTGGCTACTGTAGCAGACTGAGAGTTTGGGGCATGGCTACTGTAGCGGGCGGAGAGTTTGGGGCATGGCTACTGTAACAGGCTGAGAGTTTGGGGCGTGGCTACTGTAACAGACTGAGAGTTTGGGGAGTGGCTACTGTAGCAGACTGAGAGTTTGGGGAGCGGCTACTGTAGCAGGCTAAGAGTTTGGGAGTGGCTACTGTAGCAGACTGAGAGTTTGGGGAGCGGCTACTGTAACAGACTGAGAGTTTGGGGAGTGGCTACTGTAGCAGACTGAGAGTTTGGGGAGCGGCTACTGTAGCAGGCTAAGAGTTTGGGGAGTGGCTACTGTAGCAGACTGAGAGTTTGGGGAGCGGCTACTGTAACAGACTGAGAGTTTGGGGAGTGGCTACTGTAGCAGACTGAGAGTTTGGGGAGCGGCTACTGTAGCAGGCTAAGAGTTTGGGGAGTGGCTACTGTAGAAGGCTGAGAGTTTGGGGAGTGGCTACTGTAGAAGGCTGAGAGTTTGGGGAGTGGCTACTGTAGAAGGCTGAGAGTTTGGGGAGTGGCTACTGTAGCAGACTGAGAGTTTGGGGGCGTGGGTACTGTAGCGGGCTGAGAGTTTGGGGTGTGGCTAATGTTGCAGACGGAGAGTTTGGGGCGTGACTACTGTAGCAGGCTGAGAGTTTGGGGCGTGGCTACTGTAGCAGGCTGAGAGTTTGGGGCGTGGCTACTGTAGCAGGCTGAGAGTTTGGGGTGTGGCTACTGTAGCAGGCTAAGAGTTTGGGGCGTGGCTACTGTAGAAGGCTGAGAGTTTGGGGAGTGGCTACTGTAGCAGACTGAGAGTTTGGGGGCGTGGGTACTGTAGCGGGCTGAGAGTTTGGGGTGTGGCTAATGTAGCAGACCGAGAGTTTGGGGCGTGGCTAATGTAGCAGACCGAGAGTTTGGGGCGTGGCTACTGTAGCAGGCTGAGAGTTCGGGGCATGGCTACTGTAGCAGGCTGAGAGTTTGGGGCGTGGCTACTGTAGCAGGCTAAGAGTTTGGGGCGTGGCTACTGTAGCAGACGGAGAGTTTGGGGCGTGGCTACTGTAGCAGACAGAGAATTTGGGGCGTGGCTACTGTAGCAGGCTAAGAGTTTGGGGAGTGGCTACTGTAGAAGGCTGAGAGTTTGGGGAGTGGCTACTGTAGCAGGCTGAGAGTTTGGGGAGTGGCTACTGTAGAAGGCTGAGAGTTTGGGGAGTGGCTACTGTAGCAGACTGAGAGTTTGGGGGCGTGGGTACTGTAGCGGGCTGAGAGTTTGGGGTGTGGCTAATGTAATAGACCGAGAGTTTGGGGCGTGGCTACTGTAGCAGGCTGAGAGTTTGGGGCGTGGCTACTGTAGCAGGCTGAGAGTTCGGGGCGTGGCTACTGTAGCAGGCTAAGAGTTTGGGGCGTGGCTACTGTAGCAGATGGAGAGTTTGGGGCGTGGCTACTGTAGCAGACGGAGAGTTTGGGGCGTGGCTACTGTAGCAGACGGAGAGTTTGGGGCGTGGCTACTGTAGCAGACAGAGAGTTTGGGGCGTGGCTACTGTAGCAGGCTGAGAGTTTGGGGAGTGGCTACTGTAGCAGACGGTGAGTTTGGGGCGTGGCTACTGTAGCAGACGGAGAGTTTGGGGCGTGGCTACTGTAGCAGACAGAGAGTTTGGGGCGTGGCTACTGTAGCAGGCTGAGAGTTCGGGGCGTGGCTACTGTAGCAGGCTAAGAGTTTGGGGCGTGGCTACTGTAGCAGACGGAGAGTTTGGGGCGTGGCTACTGTAGCAGACAGAGAGTTTGGGGAGTGGCTACTGTAACAGACTGAGAGTTTGGGGCATGGCTACTGTAGCAGACGGAGAGTTTGGGGCGTGGCTACTGTAGCAGACAGAGAGTTTGGGTATCTGTTGTTGAAAGTAGCTTACTTTTACCTGTTAAGACACAAGCACCCGTAAGAGCTGCGATTGTGATGTTTGGGTTGAGGGAGACGCAACGCACTAAAGGGCCATTTAAAAAATATGCTTTATTTTTTGTGATTATAAAATAAATTACATACTTCACCTGTAACAAGACAATGAATATTTAGCAATATTATCGATTTGACTGCACTGACACTATCTGATGATAACAAAACTTCAACTGAGCTGAGCTGAATAACGACACTATTGTCTTCTGTAGAGCTGCTTTATTAGTTCATAATTGCTGAATTTTGCTTTTGTGAAGCTGCTTTGAAACAGTCTATTGTATAAATATTGTCACTGTCACATTAAATAATTTACTGAAAGATGTGGGAAACTTTTAAGTGCCTCCCAATTGGATTTGCTTTTGATTCAAGGAGTCAAAATCTCAATTTCAGGATGATTCACTGCAAAAAAAGATTTTATTAGTCCATATTTCTGTCTTGTTTCCCAGTACAAATATCTAAACATTCTTTAATCAAGACTGGAGAAGCAAAACGACTGAAGATATTAAGTCTTAAGTCAAAATTAAGTGTTTATAACATATCTGCTAACGGAGTCAGAAAAATAAACTTAATGACCCCATTGGCAGATATTTGTTCAAAAACAGATTTTTATATATTTTTTCAGAAAACAAGACTTAATATCTTCAGTCATTTTGCTTCTCCATATTTGGATATTTGTACTGGAAAAGGACAGAAATAATAACCGCCTGTTAAATAAAGAGATCTCCGGTCCTTTAATGATCGCGCTCACTTTCATGTTTTAAAATAGATCAGATTCCAAACTCGTATATTCCGAGGCACATGTACGTGACCCCGTGACCTGTGTCCGTGACCTTTAACCCTTTGTGACCCTCAGATCACTGAAGAGCGCGTCCTGCTGAGCGACGTCAGGCCGAGCAGGTGGTACCAGTTCCGCGTGGCGGCGGTCAACGTTCACGGCACCCGCGGGTTCACGGCCCCCAGCAAGCACTTCCGCTCATCCCGAGGTGAGTCTTCCCGGGTGGCCTCCGACAGCAGGAATCCCTGCGTGATTTACGGACACAGCCTTTCATCTGCTCTAACGGCCCGCTTTAGCCAGGAGTTTTACGACAGAGCCGCTCTCAGAGCTGCCGAAGGACATTTAGGCCTGATTTAGAAAAGCGTAAATGAGCCAAATAAAGTGTCCTTTTTATTTGTCTGCTTGGGCATTAAAACTCACTTCTCCCCTGATTCTAGGAAAAATGAACATTTACATTCAAAATCAGTTCATAAATGCATTTTATTAGACGAGTGAAAATACTGCCTTGTAAAAATCCCCCATAAAAGACTTTATTAAAGGAATATTTCACACAGAAATGAAAATTCTGTCACTATTTACTGCCCCTCATATTGTTGCAAACCCGTATGATGTTACGCTTTTCTATCAGATAACAGTTACGGTGTGGGTTTGGTGCATTATTTACTCGTCCTCGTGTTGTTTTATTTCTTCTGTACATGTGAATCCTGGCCACTGTCTCCCATGTGTGTGTGTGTGTGTGTGTTCAGACCCGGCTCCTCCACCAGCCCCGTCTGGACTCAGAGCCACACACCTCACGGCGGGTCAGGACGGTCTGCTGACGGCCCGGATCAACTGGACCCTTCCGGCCGAGTCCGACGTCCCCGTCCACCACTTCAAAGTCTTCTGGATCTGGAGCGTCCCAGGGAGATCACCGGTGCCGTCCAGGAGGAAGAGGAGGAAGACCACCGATGGGGTAATGTTCGCCTTCTTCCCTCGACGTCTGTGAGTGCGGCAGAAAGCAGAGATAAACACAGAGAGAGAATAATAAATGTGCTGTGGTTTATTCAACCAAACTCAGACAGAACTGAGCAGAACACAAACAACTAAAGCAAAGAAACACCAAGAAAACCACGAGAACCTGAACTAAACATACACAAAACCATCCCATAATCATATCATTGGATTAAATGTCATCTTGATTTATTTATCCACCCACCCACCCATCCGTCCGTCCGTCCACCCACCCACCCGTCCGCCCATCCATCCACCCATCCATCCATCCATCCATCCATCCATCCATCCATCCATCCATCCATCCATCCACCCACCCACCCACCCATCCATCCATCCACCTGTACAAACTGTATTTTCTATCCCCCTACACTGCCCCTACCCCTAAACCTACCACACACACACACACACACACACACACACACACACACACACACACACACACACACACACTACCTCTAAACCTACCCATCACAGGAAACATTCTGCATTTTTACATTTTCAAAAAACATCACTTAGTATGATTTATAAGATTTCGGATATTGTCATTTTTGTGGGGACATTTTGTCCCTTTACTCACACACACACACACACACACACACACACACACACACACACACACACACACACACACACACACACACACACACGGTCACTCACTCTCACACACACACTCACGCACACACACACTCACACACACACACACACACACACACACACACACACACACACTCACACACACACACACACACACACACACACACACACACACACACACACACACACACACACACACACACACACACACACACACACACACACACACACACACACACACACACACACACACACACACACACACTCACTCACTCTCACACACTCACACACACACATACTCACACACACACACACACACACACACACACACACACACACACACACACACACACACACACATACACACACACAAATCAAATCAAATCAAATCAAATCACCTTTATTTATATAGCGCTTTTAACAAGTCCAATTGTTTCAAAGCAGCTTCACATTGTTAACAGGAAAATAATGCAACAGAATTTGTACAGCCGTTCTGGTGAAACGGTGATGTTATCCAGCTCATTTCAGTATCATATAGTGTCAATGCGGGCAGATCAGGAATATAGATGAGATTTAGGAGTCCCCAACTGAGCAAGCCAAAAGCCAGAGGCAACGGTGGCAAGGAACCAAAACTCCTTCAGGGTCAGGATGGAGAAAAAAAACCTTGGGAGAAACCAGGCTCAGTCGGGGTGCCAGTTCTCCTCTGGCCGACGAACAAACAGTGTATGATTATAATTCTGGCAACATAGCAGGTCTTAATTCATATTAGGCAAATTGATATTTGTTAGATTATTCGAGAGATTGGAGTCGTCATGCCGAAGACGGGTTTAATGAGGATGTCGTGTCGATGCAGCATTTACGGGGGGAGTTTATTTGACATGTTCTCTGCAGACACTTCAGGGATGCATTGGTCATGTCCAGGCGCTGGTCCACCATCTGATCTGGATACGGCCCGGATCCGGCTGACTGCAGTAAACCTCGGCATAAACAGAGAGACTAACATTAGCGTAGATGCCATTCTTCTTATGATGTAACGAGTACATCAGGTGTTATGGGAAGTGTTCCCGGTTCCGGCTGACCTAGTTAATGCAGCCTGACAATCATTTACTGATTTGAGTAATAGAAATTGATAATGTTTTATGTGTAAGCCATAGTAAAGAGATGCGTTTTTAGTCTAGATTTAAACTGACAGAGTGTGTCTGCTTCCCGAACAATGCTAGGAAGACTGTTCCAGAGTTTAGGCGCTAAATAGGAAAAGGACCGACCGCCTGCAGTTGATTTTGATATTCTAGGTATTATCAACTGGCCAGAGTTTTGAGACCGCAATAGACGTGATGGAGTATAATGCGTTAAGAGTTCGCTCAAGTACTGGGGAGCTAAACCATTTAGTGCTTTGTAAGTAATAAGCAAGATTTTTAAATTTATTCGATGTTTAATAGGGAGCCAATGAAGTGTTGACAGAACTGGGCTAATATGGTCATACTTCCTGGTTCTAGTAAGAGCTCGAGCTGCTGCGTTTTGGACCAGCTGGAGTTTGTTTATTAAGCGAGCAGGGCAACCACCCAGTAAAGCATTACAGTAATCTAGCCTTGAGGTCATGAACGCATGAATTAACTGTTCAGCATTTTGCATCGAAAGGATGTGCCGTAATTTAGATATATTTTTAAGATGGTAGAATGCAGTTTTACAGATGTTAGAAACGTGGCTTTCAAAAGAAAGATTGGTATCAAAGAGCACACCCAGGTTCCTAACTGACGACGAGGACTTGACAGAGCAGCCATCGAGTGTTAGACAGTATTCTAGGTTACTACTTGCAGATTTTTTTTGTCCAATAATTAAAAATTCAGTTTTTTCTGAATTAAGTTGCAGGAAATTACTAGACATCCAATGTTTTATATCAGCTATGCATTCCGTTAATCTTGTGAATTGGTAAGTTTCATCAGGGCGTGAAGAAATATAGACACACACACACACACACACACACACACACACACACACACACACACACACACACACACACACACACACACACACACACACACACACATACACACACACACACACACACATACACACACACACACACACACACACACACACATACATACACATACACACACACACACACACACACACACACACACACACACACACACACACACACACACACACACACTCACACACACACACTACCCCTAAAGCTACCCATCTCACACACACACACACACACACACACACACACACCCTACCCCTAAACCTACCCATCACACACACATACACACACACACACACACACACACACACACACACACACACACACACACACACACACACACACACACACACACACACAGATGATGCTGTTGACAGTGACACTTGCTACTGGAGCTCCTGCAGTCTCCAAACACACCCTCCAGCCAGTGTGTTGATAATCTGCAGACACACGATCTGTCTGTTGACACACTGACCGCTGGTTTCTGCTTCTCCACCTCGGGTTTGGTTAGTGACCCGCTGATGCTGGAATGCCCAAACTGACCCGGTCAATAACTGAATCAATCAGGCGCACGCTGCTCGAGGAATGCAGCACCAGGTGAGAAGTGGAAGCTCTCATCGCGCCGTCCACATGTGTTCCTCATATATTATAATAAACCACCTGCCCTGGACCAACGGCCTGGGGAGATCACTGTGGCGTTGAGCGGTCACTCCGAGGTCTGGACGGCCTTCCATAATGAAGTCGTCATGTCAGAAGAGCCACGTCTGTTACGAGATCCTTCAGTTTGTTATTAGCAGAAGCCAAAACCCACATACATCATAGAAGTACTAGATTATTCCTTAAAAATCATATTTGTAAATTTGCTGCTATGAATTTTATTTATGTAATTTGTTATATATTTAATGTCACCTGCTAAATGTCAAATATATATTAAATATATTTCAGATATTTTATATATTAAACAAGTTAAATATATATTAAATGTGAGATATATAAATATATGTCTTTATAAATACTGTCATATATATCAGATATGCTATATATTAAATATTAAATTAGGTGAAATATAGTATATATTAAATGTTAGATATATATCAAATATGTTATGCATTAAATATATCAAATCTTTTTATATATATATATATATATATATATGTCAAATATATTAAATATGTTAAATATATATTAAATGTATGTGAGATATGTAAATATGTCAAATAGGCAGTATATTAAATGTATTACATATTAAATATATGTCAGATATAGTATATATTAAATAAATAACAAATAACAGGTATATTCACAAATATGATTTTTGGGGAGATGAAGTGCTGAAGCAGTGCATTAAACCGAAGGCTGTTCCACTGCAGACAGATCAGTATAATGAATCCTGATTACCTGAGAGTTCAATTCCTTCTTCTGTTCCAGGCCGAGAGCTCAGTGGAGCTGGACGGACTTCTGTCCAACTGCAGCTACACTGTGGAGGTCCAGGCCGTCTCTTACTGGGGTCAAGTGCGACTGAAGAGCGCCAAAGCCTCCCTTCAGCTCGACACACAACAAAACAACCAGTCAAGTATGACAGAACAGACCTACATCAGCTCCTCGGCTTCTGCTCTCACACCACAAACCTGTCAATAAAACAAAGATTATTGCAGCATGTCACGTTTACTTCAATGTGTTACTTGCCATTTTGCTGTAATTTCTTAATAAAATTTACTAGGAATTTCCAAATGAAAGTGTATTAAAGTAAAAGTAGAACTGGACTGGATGTGGTAAAATCAGCTGGTATCCATAGTAAGATTTGATGTCTTTAATGTTCATTCAGAGGCAGTATCTAAGCTGAGGAAAATGGCGGTTCCTGCTGTCGGTGCTGTGTCGGTGAAAAGACCCGCGAGCGCTCTGGAAGTCGGCACACCATATTACCAGGACGGACAGCTGCAGGTCCGCATCTACTGGAAGAAGAGAGCAGGTACCACACACACACACACACACACACACACACACACACACACACACACACACACACACACACACACACACACACACACACACACACACACACACACACACACATACATACACTGGATCTGGAGCGTGTTCCATATAAAGGAACATGTCACACTGCGATTAACCCTACGTTATCCTCATTTTAACCCTGGATAAAGGAACATGTCACACTGCGATTAACCCTACATTATCCTCATTTTAACCCTGGATAAAGGAACATGTCACACTGTGATTAACCCTACATTATCCTCATTTTAACCCTGGATAAAGGAACATGTCACACTGTGATTAACCCTACATTATCCTCATTTTAACCCTGGATAAAGGAACATGTCACACTGTGATTAACCCTACATTATCCTCATTTTAACCCTGGATAAAGGAACATGTCACACTGTGATTAACCCTACGTTATCCTCATTTTAACTCTGGATAAAGGAACATGTCACACTGCGATTAACTCTACGTTATCCTCATTCAAAACCCCAGTTTTAACCCTGTATAAAGGAACATGTCACACTGCGATTAACCCTACGTTATCCTCATTTTAACCCTGGATAAAGGAACATGTCACACTCTGATTAACCCTACATTATCCTCATTTTAACCCTGGATAAAGGAACATGTCACACTGTGATTAACCCTACGTTATCCTCATTTTAACTCTGGATAAAGGAACATGTCACACTGCGATTAACTCTACGTTATCCTCATTCAAAACCCCAGTTTTAACCCTGTATAAAGGAACATGTCACACTGCGATTAACCCTACGTTATCCTCATTTTAACCCTGGATAAAGGAACATGTCACACTGTGATTAACCCTACGTTATCCTCATTTTAACCCTGGATAAAGGAACATGTCACACTGTGATTAACCCTACGTTATCCTCATTTTAACCCTGGATAAAGGAACATGTCACACTGCGATTAACCCTACATTATCCTCATTTTAACCCTGGATAAAGGAACATGTCACACTGTGATTAACCCTACGTTATCCTCATTTTAACCCTGGATAAAGGAACATGTCACACTGCGATTAACTCTACGTTATCCTCATTTTAACCCTGGATAAAGGAACATGTCACATTGCGATTAACCCTACGTTATCCTCATTTTAACCCTGGATAAAGGAACATGTCACACTGTGATTAACCCTACGTTATCCTCATTCTAAACCCCATTTTAACCCTGGATAAAGGAACATGTCACACTGCGATTAACCCTACGTTATCCTCATTTTAACTCTGGATAAAGGAACATGTCACACTGCGATTAACTCTACGTTATCCTCATTCAAAACCCCAGTTTTAACCCTGTATAAAGGAACATGTCACACTGCGATTAACCCTACGTTATCCTCATTTTAACCCTGGATAAAGGAACATGTCACACTGTGATTAACCCTACGTTATCCTCATTTTAACCCTGGATAAAGGAACATGTCACACTGCGATTAACTCTACGTTATCCTCATTTTAACCCTGGATAAAGGAACATGTCACACTGCGATTAACTCTACGTTATCCTCATTTTAACCCTGGATAAAGGAACATGTCACATTGCGATTAACCGTATGTTATCCTCATTTTAACCCTGGATAAAGGAACGTCACACTGTGATTAATCCTACGTTATCCTCATTCTAAACCCCATTTTAACCCTGGATAAAAGAACATGTCACACTGCGATTAACCCTACGTTATCCTTAATTTAAACCTGAATAAAGGAACATGTCACACTGCAATTTAACCCTACGTTATCCTAATTTTAACCCTGGATAAAGGAACATGTCACATTGCGATTAACCCTACGTTATCCTCATTCTAAACCCCATTTTAACCCTGGATAAAGGAACATGTCACACTGCGATTAACCCTACATTTTCCTCATTGTAAACCCCAATTTTAACCCTGGATAAAGGAACATGTCACACTGCGATTAACCCTACGTTTTCCTCATTGTAAACCCCAATTTTAACCCTGGATAAAGGAACATGTCACACTGCGATTAACCCTACGTTATCCTCATTTTAACCCTGGATAAAGGAACATTTCACACTGCGATTAACCCTACGTTATCCTCATTTTAACCCTGGATAAAGGAACATTTCACACTGCGATTAACCCTACGTTATCCTCATTCTAAACCCCAATTTTAACCCTGGATAAAGGAATGTCACACTGCGATTAACCCTACATTATCCTCATTCTAAACTCCAATTTTAATACAATGCATCATTTATTTTGAAGAAATTAAAATAAATTTGGACAAATTATGTATATTTATTCTCTGATATGTAAAATATGTTAGACATTATTAGGTGTTATTAGACATTTTCTAAATTAAAATTCAATAGAGTCAAAACAATTAATGCAATTATTAATGCAACAGTTCTTAATTATCCCCAACAGCACCACAAAATGTCATTCTTTTTTATATTTATATAAATATATATGAGCATAATTAGAGATAAATTTGAGCATTCTGGGAAATACAGTGTTCTTCCATCATAAAATGTCCATTTATTAAATGTATTGATTATTAAGTAATGTTTCTGGAAATACTCCATGTGTGAAACCTTGTTGTTTATGGGTAAATCATAATGAATACAGAAAAATTAGTTTATTATAAGGTTATAGTTTATTAAAAACTACACTTTAACTTAAATGTTTACGGGGTTACAGTCTGTCTGCGGCCTCAGTTCACATCAGGGCTTTGTAATTCAGTTCTGACGGGTGTTCGAGTTTGATTTCCCACTGCGCTGTTGAAATCCCGTCTTGTAAAAGCAGAAGCCGAAGGTGGAAACGCTGGAGCCTCGCGCTCCTGTCAGGCTCTGTTTGGTGGTCTGTGTTACTAATATATGTCTCAGGAGCAAGCGAGGCCGGTGATCGACTGGCCCTAATGAAGGACATTCCTCAGGTCCGGAGCTGTCAGCACAGTCCGGCTGATCGTGACTCGCTCTGGCACTTCCTCAAGCTGCGCCGCTTTACTGACGGATGACAAACACACCGCTTGAGGATTTCTGTGCTGGCTCTGAGCGGTTAATGAGATTCCTCGTCCCGCTCCGGTTCGGAGGTGTTTCTCGCTGACTCATTCTGTGCTCAGCGTTTTTATTCTGCCAGTCTCAAAGTGTCAGGTCAGCCTGAACTAATCTGACTTCTGCTTATTCGCTTCTAAAGAAGAGTTCATCCCAGAACCACAGCTCACTCCAGACAGGGACGTGCAAAGCCACAGGTTTTCATTAGCTGCTGGTTTTCCTAAAGGACTCGCTGATAAAACAGCGAGATACAGGAAACGTTTTACAGCAAAAAACGGCAGCATTTTGAATAATTTAATTATTTATTTATTAGTTTAATTCTGTAAAATTTAGAAAAAAATACTAGTTGATAAAACAGTGAGATACAGAAAAATGTACAACATTTAGATTAATATAATTAATTCATAGTTATTTATTTATTATTTATCTTAAACTTTTTATAGCAAAAATTTATTTATTATGATTTATTTCATATTTAATTTAGTCAAATTTAGATAAAACAGTGAGATGCAATATTAAAAATATAAACTTTTATAGCAAAAAGTAATAATTTATAAATAATTTAATTTATTTTTTATTTATTAGTTAAATTTTTCATCAAATTTAGAAAAAAATTACTCGCATAAAACGGCAAGAAAAAATATCTTAAACTTTTTATAGCAAAACAAATACAAAATTTATAATAATTTATATATTGCATTTTTAATTGAGTCAGATTTAGAAAAACATTACTATAGAATAATTTCATTTTTATTAGTTATTTATTAGTCAAATTTAGAATTGTTTTATTATTAAGTTTTTAATTCTAAAATCTCTAATCTAATGAAAAATATATTTTTATAGTTTTTATAACAAAAAGAATAATGCATTAGTAGAAAAAAAGGTCAAATTTAGAAAAAAGCTAAATCTTGAAGTTTTCTAGCCCTAACTGGATGTACCGGATCCCATATATACTTCTCGCGCATGCACAGGATTGTGGGATACCCTCAGAAGGCCGGTGGGCGTGTGAAGGAGCGTCTTCATGTTTGGGACGCAGCTCTAGTGTTTCCTCCTCCTCCAGAAATGCTGGGCTCCTTCAAAGGCCCTTTAATCTCCGACCGCCGTCGCTGAGCCAGTGCAGCTCAGTTATTCATTAGAAATGTATGATTTGACGTCCACAGGCACAGCTTGATGAATAATAAACTGGCGGCGCTGCATAAACACTGCTGATTAACCCAATCAGACGCCAGTCCTGCTGGAGAAACGCTTCAGATCATAAAACGCTGTCGTTATTGACTCATGAACCTCCTGTGCAGCTCTCATGGCTTTAATGATCTTCTGGCTGTTTTCTGACCCGTGTCGTTGTATTAGTCTTGTGACTCGCTCGTCTCATCACTGGGGTCTACATACATTACAGTTTTTTTCCAATTGCTAACACACAATTGTGCAAACTAGGCTGGTTTTATCAAAATGCTTAAGACGATTCACAAAACCACACACACCTCATATATCTTGCAAAGTTAAGCACTGCAATCAAAACCACATACAGTACACCAATACACTAATACTCTAATCACTGCTAGTTGACATGGAGTCACTTCTTAGAATGTCTACCATGTGTCTGAATTATGTGCTGTGTGTGCGTGTGTCTGAGAGTGTATGTGTGTTTGTGCGTTGTGTGAGAGTGTGTGTGTCTGAGAGTGTATGTGTGTTTGTGTGAGAGTGTGTGTGTGTCTGAGAGAGTGTATGTGTATTTGTGCGTTGTGTGAGAGTGTGTGTGCGTGTCTGAGAGAGTGTATGAGTGTTTGTGCATTGTGTGAGAGTGTGTATGTGTGTGTGTCTGAGAGTGTATGTGTGTTTGTGCGTTGTGTGAGTGTGTGTGTGTGTGTGTCTGAGAGAGTGTATGTGTGTTTGTGCGTTGTGTGAGAGTGTGTATGTGTGTGTGTCTGAGAGAGTGTATGTGTGTTTGTGCGTTGTGTGAGAGTGTGTGTGTGTGTGTCTGAGAGTGTATGTGTGTTTGTGTGTTGTGAGAGTGTGTGTGTGTGTGTCTGAGAGAGTGTATGTGTGTTTGTGCGTTGTGTGAGAGTGGTGTGTGTCTGAGAGAGTGTATGTGTGTTTGTGCGTTGTGTGAGCGTGTGTGTGCGTGTCTGAGAGAGTGTATGTGTGTTTGTGTGTGTGTGTGTCTGAGAGAGTGTATGTGTGTTTGTGCGTTGTGTGAGAGTGTGTGTGTCTGAGAGAGTGTATGTGTGTTTGTGCGTTGTGTGAGAGTGTGTGTGTGTGTGTGTCTGAGAGAGTGTATGTGTGTTTGTGCGTTGTGTGAGAGTGTGTGTGTGTGTGTCTGAGAGAGTGTATGTGTGTTTGTGCGTTGTGTGAGAGTGTGTGTGTCTGAGAGAGTGTATGTGTGTTTGTGCGTTGTGTGAGAGTGTGTGTGCGTGTCTGAGAGAGTGTATGTGTGTTTGTGCGTTGTGTGAGTGTGTGTGTGTGTGTGTGTGTCTGAGAGTGTATGTGTGTTTGTGCGTTGTGTGAGAGTGTGTGTGTGTGTGTCTGAGAGAGTGTATGTGTGTTTGTGTGTTGTGTGAGAGTGTGTGTGTGTGTGTGTGTGTCTGAGAGAGTGTATGTGTGTTTGTGCGTTGTGTGAGTGTGTGTGTGTGTGTCTGAGAGAGTGTATGTGTGTTTGTGCGTTGTGTGAGAGTGTGTGTGTGTGTGTGTCTGAGAGAGTGTATGTGTGTTTGTGTGTTGTGTGAGAGTGTGTGTGTGTCTGAGAGAGTGTATGTGTGTTTGTGCGTTGTGTGAGTGTGTGTGTGTGTGTGTCTGAGAGAGTGTATGTGTGTTTGTGCGTTGTGTGAGAGTGTGTGTGTGTCTGAGTGTATGTGTGTTTGTGCGTTGTGTGAGAGTGTGTGTGTCTGAGAGAGTGTATGTGTGTTTGTGCGTTGTGTGAGAGTGTGTGTGTGTGTGTCTGAGAGAGTGTATGTGTGTTTGTGCGTTGTGTGAGAGTGTGTGTGTCTGAGAGAGTGTATGTGTGTTTGTGCGTTGTGTGAGAGTGTCTGTGCGTGTCTGAGGGAGTGTATGTGTGTTTGTGCGTTGTGTGAGAGTGTGTGTGTGTGTGTCTGAGAGAGTGTATGTGTGTTTGTGCATTGTGTGAGAGTGTGTGTGCGTGTCTGAGAGAGTGTATGTGTGTTTGTGCGTTGTGTGAGAGTGTGTGTGTGTGTCTGAGAGAGTGTATGTGTGTTTGTGTGTGTGTGTGTCTGAGAGAGTGTATGTGTGTTTGTGCGTTGTGTGAGAGTGTGTGTGTCTGAGAGTGTATGTGTGTTTGTGCGTTGTGTGAGTGTGTGTGTGTGTGTCTGAGAGAGTGTATGTGTGTTTGTGCGTTGTGTGAGAGTGTGTGTGTGTGTGTCTGAGAGTGTATGTGTGTTTGTGCGTTGTGTGAGAGTGTGTGTGTGTCTGAGAGAGTGTATGTGTGTTTATGCGTTGTGTGAGTGTGTATGTCTGAGAGTGTATGTGTGTTTGTGCGTTGTGTGAGAGTGTGTGTGTGTGTGTGTGTCTGAGAGAGTGTATGTGTGTTTGTGCATTGTGTGAGAGTGAGTGTGTGTCTGAGAGAGTGTATGTGTGTTTATGCGTTGTGTGAGAGTGTGTGTGTCTGAGAGAGTGTATGAGTGTTTGTGCGTTGTGTGAGAGTGTGTGTGCGTGTCTGAGAGAGTGTATGAGTGTTTGTGCGTTGTGTGAGAGTGTGTGTGCGTGTCTGAGAGAGTGTATGTGTGTTTGTGCATTGTGTGAGAGTGTGTGTGCGTGTCTGAGAGAGTGTATGTGTGTTTGTGCGTTGTGTGAGAGTGAGTGTGTGTGTGTCTGAGAGAGTGTATGTGTGTTTATGCGTTGTGTGAGTGTGTATGTCTGAGAGTGTATGTGTGTTTGTGCGTTGTGTGAGAGTGTGTGTGTGTGTGTCTGAGAGAGTGTATGTGTGTTTGTGCATTGTGTGAGAGTGTGTGTGTCTGAGAGAGTGTATGTGTGTTTGTGCGTTGTGTGAGAGTGTGTGTGTGTGTGTCTGAGAGAGTGTATGTGTGTTTGTGCGTTGTGTGAGAGTGTGTGTGTCTGAGAGTGTATGTGTGTTTGTGTGAGAGTGTGTGTGTGTCTGAGAGAGTGTATGTGTATTTGTGCGTTGTGTGAGAGTGTGTGTGCGTGTCTGAGAGAGTGTATGAGTGTTTGTGCGTTGTGTGAGAGTGTGTATGTGTGTGTGTCTGAGAGAGTGTATGTGTGTTTGTGCGTTGTGTGAGAGTGTGTGTGTGTGTGTCTGAGAGAGTGTATGTGTGTTTGTGCGTTGTGTGAGAGTGTGTATGTGTGTGTGTCTGAGAGAGTGTATGTGTGTTTGTGCGTTGTGTGAGTGTGTGTGTGTGTGTCTGAGAGTGTATGTGTGTTTGTGTGTTGTGTGAGAGTGTGTGTGTGTGTGTCTGAGAGAGTGTATGTGTGTTTGTGCGTTGTGTGAGAGTGGTGTGTGTCTGAGAGAGTGTATGTGTGTTTGTGCGTTGTGTGAGCGTGTGTGTGCGTGTCTGAGAGAGTGTATGTGTGTTTGTGTGTGTGTGTGTGTCTGAGAGAGTGTATGTGTGTTTGTGCGTTGTGTGAGAGAGTGTGTGTCTGAGAGAGTGTATGTGTGTTTGTGCGTTGTGTGAGAGTGTGTGTGTGTGTGTGTCTGAGAGAGTGTATGTGTGTTTGTGCGTTGTGTGAGTGTGTGTGTGTGTGTGTGTCTGAGAGAGTGTATGTGTGTTTGTGCGCTGTGTGAGTGTGTGTGTCTGAGAGAGTGTATGTGTGTTTGTGCTGTGTGAGAGTGTGTGTGCGTGTCTGAGAGAGTGTATGTGTGTTTGTGCGTGTGTGTGAGAGTGTGTGTGTGTGTGTCTGAGAGTGTATGTGTGTTTGTGCGTTGTGTGAGTGTGTGTGTGTGTGTCTGAGAGAGTGTATGTGTGTTTGTGTGTGTGTGTGTGAGAGTGTGTGTGTGTGTGTGTGTGTCTGAGAGAGTGTATGTGTGTTTGTGCGTTGTGTGAGAGTGTGTGTGTGAGAGAGTATGTGTGTGTGTGTTTGTGTTGTGTGAGTGTGTGTGTGTGTGTGTCTGAGAGAGTGTATGTGTGTTTGTGCGTTGTGTGAGAGTGTGTGTGTGTGTGTGTGTGTCTGAGAGAGTGTATGTGTGTTTGTGTGTTGTGTGAGAGTGTGTGTGTGTCTGAGAGAGTGTATGTGTGTTTGTGCGTTGTGTGAGAGTGTGTGTGTGTGTGTCTGAGAGAGAGTGTATGTGTGTTTGTGCGTGTGTGTGAGAGTGTGTGTGTCTGAGTGTATGTGTGTTTGTGCGTTGTGTGAGAGTGTGTGTCTGAGAGAGTGTATGTGTGTTTGTGCGTTGTGTGAGAGTGTGTGTGTGTGTGTCTGAGAGAGTGTATGTGTGTTTGTGCGTTGTGTGAGAGTGTGTGTGTCTGAGAGAGTGTATGTGTGTTTGTGCGTTGTGTGAGAGTGTGTGTGCGTGTCTGAGGGAGTGTATGTGTGTTTGTGCGTTGTGTGAGAGTGTGTGTGTGTGTCTGAGAGAGTGTATGTGTGTTTGTGCATTGTGTGAGAGTGTGTGTGCGTGTCTGAGAGAGTGTATGTGTGTTTGTGCGTTGTGTGAGAGTGTGTGTGTGTGTCTGAGAGAGTGTATGTGTGTTTGTGTGTGTGTGTGTCTGAGAGAGTGTATGTGTGTTTGTGCGTTGTGTGAGAGTGTGTGTGTCTGAGAGTGTATGTGTGTTTGTGCGTTGTGAGTGTGTGTGTGTGTGTGTCTGAGAGAGTGTATGTGTGTTTGTGCGTTGTGTGAGTGTGTATGTCTGAGAGTGTATGTGTGTTTGTGCGTTGTGTGAGAGTGTGTGTGTGTGTCTGAGAGAGTGTATGTGTGTTTGTGCGTTGTGTGAGAGTGTGTGTGTCTGAGAGTGTATGTGTGTTTGTGCGTTGTGTGAGAGTGTGTGTGTGTGTCTGAGAGTGTATGTGTGTTTGTGCGTTGTGTGAGAGTGGTGTGTGTCTGAGAGAGTGTATGTGTGTTTGTGCGTTGTGTGAGCATGTGTGTGCGTGTCTGAGAGAGTGTATGTGTGTTTGTGTGTGTGTGTGTCTGAGAGAGTGTATGTGTGTTTGTGCGTTGTGTGAGAGTCTGTGTGTCTGAGAGAGTGTATGTGTGTTTGTGCGTTGTGTGAGAGTGTGTGTGTGTGTGTCTGAGAGAGTGTATGTGTGTTTGTGCGTTGTGTGAGAGTGTGTGTGTGTGTGTCTGAGAGAGTGTATGTGTGTTTGTGCGTTGTGTGAGAGTGTGTGTGTCTGAGAGAGTGTATGTGTGTTTGTGCGTGTGTGAGTGTGTGTGCGTGTCTGAGAGAGTGTATGTGTGTTTGTGCGTGTGTGTGAGTGTGTGTGTGTGTGTGTCTGAGAGTGTATGTGTGTTTGTGCGTTGTGAGAGTGTGTGTGTGTGTGTCTGAGAGAGTGTATGTGTGTTTGTGTGTTGTGTGAGAGTGTGTGTGTGTGTGTGTGTGTCTGAGAGAGTGTATGTGTGTTTGTGCTGCGTTGTGTGAGAGTGTGTGTGTCTGAGAGTGTATGTGTGTTTGTGCGTTGTGTGAGTGTGTGTGTGTGTGTGTGAGAGTGTATGTGTGTTTGTGCGTTGTGTAGTGAGTGTGTGTGTGTGTGTGTGTGTCTGAGAGAGTGTATGTGTGTTTGTGTGTTGTGTGAGAGTGTGTGTGTGTCTGAGAGAGTGTATGTGTGTTTGTGCTGTGTGAGAGTGTGTGTGTGTGTGTGTCTGAGAGAGTGTATGTGTGTTTGTGCGTTGTGTGAGTGTGTGTGTGTCTGAGTGTATGTGTGTTTGTGCGTTGTGTGAGAGTGTGTGTGTCTGAGAGAGTGTATGTGTGTTTGTGCGTTGTGTGAGTGTGTGTGTGTGTGTCTGAGAGAGTGTATGTGTGTTTGTGCGTTGTGAGAGTGTGTGTGTCTGAGAGAGTGTATGTGTGTTTGTGCGTTGTGTGAGAGAGTGTGTGTGCGTGTCTGAGGGAGTGTATGTGTGTTTGTGCGTTGTGTGAGAGTGTGTGTGTGTGTCTGAGAGAGTGTATGTGTGTTTGTGCATTGTGTGAGAGTGTGTGTGCGTGTCTGAGAGAGTGTATGTGTGTTTGTGCGTTGTGTGAGAGTGTGTGTGTGTGTCTGAGAGAGTGTATGTGTGTTTGTGTGTGTGTGTGTCTGAGAGAGTGTATGTGTGTTTGTGCGTTGTGTGAGAGTGTGTGTGTCTGAGAGTGTATGTGTGTTTGTGCGTTGTGTGAGAGTGTGTGTGTGTGTGTGTCTGAGAGAGTGTATGTGTGTGTGCGTTGTGTGAGAGTGTGTGTGTCTGAGAGTGTATGTGTGTTTTGTGCGTTGTGAGAGTGTGTGTGTGTGTCTGAGAGAGTGTATGTGTGTTTGTGCGTTGTGTGAGAGAGTGTGTGTGTGTGTGTCTGAGAGAGTGTATGTGTGTTTGTGCGTTGTGTGAGTGTGTGTGTCTGAGAGAGTGTATGTGTGTTTGTGCATTGTGTGAGAGTGTGTGTGCGTGTCTGAGAGAGTGTATGTGTGTTTGTGCGTTGTGTGAGAGTGTGTGTGTGTGTGTGTCTGAGAGTGTATGTGTGTTTGTGCGTTGTGTGAGAGTGTGTGTGTGTGTGTCTGAGAGAGTGTATGTGTGTTTGTGTGTTGTGTGAGAGTGTGTGTGTGTGTGTGTCTGAGAGAGTGTATGTGTGTTTGTGCGTTGTGTGAGAGTGTGTGTGTCTGAGAGTGTATGTGTGTTTGTGCGTAGTGTGTGTGTGTGTGTGTGTCTGAGAGAGTGTATGTGTGTTTGTGCGTTGTGTGAGAGTGTGTGTGTGTCTGAGAGAGTGTATGTGTGCTTGTGCGTTGTGTGAGAGTGTGTGTGTCTGAGAGTGTATGTGTGTTTGTGCGTTGTGTGAGTGTGTGTGTGTGTGTCTGAGAGAGTGTATGTGTGTTTGTGCGTTGTGTGAGTGTGTGTGTGTGTGTCTGAGAGAGTGTATGTGTGTTTGTGAGTTGTGTGAGTGTGTGTCTGAGAGAGTGTATGTGTGTTTGTGCGTTGTGTGAGAGTGTGTGTGTCTGAGAGAGTGTATGTGTGTTTGTGCGTTGTGTGAGTGTGTGTGTGTGTGTCTGAGAGAGTGTATGTGTGTTTTGTGCGTTGTGTGAGAGTGTGTGTGTCTGAGAGAGTGTATGTGTGTTTGTGCGTTGTGTGAGAGTGTGTGTGCGTGTCTGAGGGAGTGTATGTGTGTTTGTGCATTGTGTGAGGGTGTGTGTGTGTGTGTCTGAGAGAGTGTATGTGTGTTTGTGTGTTGTGTGAGAGTGTGTGTGTGTGTGTCTGAGAGAGTGTATGTGTGTTTGTGCGTTGTGTGAGAGTGTGTGTGTGTGTGTGTCTGAGAGAGTGTATGTGTGTTTGTGTGTTGTGTGAGAGTGTGTGTGTGTGTGTCTGAGAGAGTGTATGTGTGTTTGTGCGTTGTGTGAGAGTGTGTGTGTCTGAGAGTGTATGTGTTTGTGCGTTGTGTGAGTGTGTGTGTGTGTGTGTGTCTGAGAGAGTGTATGTGTGTTTGTGCGTTGTGTGAGAGTGTGTGTGTGTGTCTGAGAGAGTGTATGTGTGTTTGTGCGTTGCCAGTGTGTGTGTGTGTGTGTCTGAGAGAGTGTATGTGTGTTTGTGCGTTGTGTGAGAGTGTATACATACACTCTCTCAGAGAGTGTATGTGTGTTGTGTGAGAGTGTGTGAGAGTGTATACATACACTCTCTCAGAGAGTGTATGTGTGTTGTGTGAGAGTGTGTGTGTGTGTGTCTGAGAGTGTATGTGTGTTTGTGCGTTGTGTGTGAGTGTGTGTGTGTCTGAGAGAGTGTATGTGTGTTGTGTGAGAGTGTGTGTGTGTGTCTGAGAGTGTATGTGTGTTTGTGCGTTGTGTGAGAGTGTGTGTGTGTCTGAGAGAGTGTATGTGTGTTTATGCGTTGTGTGAGAGTGTGTGTGTCTGAGAGTGTATGTGTATTTGTGCGTTGTGTGAGAGTGTGTGTGTGTGTCTGAGAGAGTGTATGTGTGTTTGTGCATTGTGTGAGAGTGAGTGTGTGTCTGAGAAAGTGTATGTGTGTTTGTGCGTTGAGTGAGAGTGTGTGTGTGTGTGTGTGTGTGTCTGAGAGAGTGTATGAGTGTTTGTGCGTTGAGTGAGAGTGTGTGTGCGTGTCTGAGAGAGTGTATGAGTGTTTGCGTTGTGTGAGAGTGTGTGTGTGTGTGTGTGTGTCTGAGAGAGTGTATGTGTGTTTGTGCATTGTGTGAGAGTGTGTGTGCGTGTCTGAGAGAGTGTATGTGTGTTTTGTGTGTTGTGTGAGAGTGTGTGTCTCTGAGAGTGTATGTGTGTTTGTGCGTTGTGTGAGAGTGTGTGTGTGTCTGAGAGTGTGTGTGTGTGTTTATGCGTGTGTGTGAGTGTGTATGTCTGAGAGTGTATGTGTGTTTGTGCGTGTGTGTGAGTGTGTGTGTGTGTGTGTGTCTGAGAGAGTGTATGTGTGTTTGTGCATTGTGTGAGAGTGTGTGTGTGTCTGAGAGAGTGTATGTGTGTTGTGTGAGAGTGTGTGTGTGTGTCTGAGAGTGTATGTGTGTTTGTGCGTTGTGTGAGAGTGTGTGTGTCTGAGAGAGTGTATGTGTGTTTATGCGTTGTGTGAGAGTGTGTGTGTCTGAGAGTGTATGTGTATTTGTGTGTTGTGTGAGTGTGTGTGTGTGTCTGAGAGAGTGTATGTGTGTTTGTGCATTGTGTGAGAGTGAGTGTGTGTCTGAGAAAGTGTATGTGTGTTTGTGCGTTGTGTGAGTGTGTGTGTGTGTGTGTGTGTGTCTGAGAGAGTGTATGAGTGTTTGTGTGTTGTGAGAGTGTGTGTGTGTGTCTGAGAGAGTGTATGAGTGTTTGTGCGTTGTGTGAGTGTGTGTGTGTGTGTGTGTGAGAGAGTGTATGTGTGTTTGTGCATTGTGTGAGAGTGTGTGTGCGTGTCTGAGAGAGTGTATGTGTGTTTTGTGTGTTGTGTGAGAGTGTGTGTGTGTGTGTCTGAGAGTGTATGTGTGTTTGTGTGTTGTGTGAGTGTGTGTGTGTCTGAGAGAGTGTATGTGTGTTATGCGTGTGTGAGTGTGTATGTCTGAGAGTGTATGTGTGTTTGTGTGTTGTGAGAGTGTGTGTGTGTGTGTGTCTGAGAGAGTGTATGTGTGTTTGTGCATTGTGTGAGAGTGAATGTGTGTCTGAGAGAGTGTATGTGTGTTTGTGTTGTGTGAGAGTGAGTGTGTGTGTGTCTGAGAGATTGTATTTGTGTTTGTGCGTTGTGTGAAAGTGTGTGTGTGTGTCTGAGAGAGTGTATGTGTGTGTGTGTGAGTGTGTGTGTGTGTCTGAGAGTGTGTGTGTTTGAGTGTGTGAGTGTGTGTGTGTGTCTGAGTGAGTGTGTGTGTGTGTGTTGTATGAGAGTGTGTGTGTGTGTCTGAGAGAGTGTATGTGTGTGTTGTGTGAGTGTGTGTGTGTCTGAGAGAGTGTATGTGTGTTTGTGTGAGAGTGTGTGTGTGTCTGAGAGTGTATGTGTGTTTTGTGCATGTGAGAGTGTGTGTGTGTCTGAGAGAGTGTATGTGTGTTTGTGCGTTGTGAGAGTGTGCGTGTGTGTGTGTCTGAGAGAGTGTATGAGTGTTTGTGCGTTGTGTGAGAGTGTGTGTGCGTGTCTGAGAGAGTGTATGTGTGTTTGTGCGTTGTGTGAGAGTGTGTGTGCGTCTGAGAGAGTGTATGAGTGTTTGTGCGTTGTGTGAGAGTGTGTGTGCGTGTCTGAGAGAGTGTATGTGTGTTTGTGCGTTGTGTGAGTGTGTGTCTGAGAGAGTGTGTGTGTGTGTCTGAGAGAGTGTATGTGTGTTTGTGCATTGTGTGAGAGTGTGTGTGCGTGTCTGAGAGAGTGTATGTGTGTTTGTGCGTTGTGTGAGAGTGAGTGTGTGTGTGTCTGAGAGATTGTATTTGTGTTTGTGCGTTGTGTGAAAGTGTGTGTGTGTGTGTGTCTGAGAGAGTGTATGAGTGTTTGTGCGTTGTGTGAGAGTGTGTGTCTGAGAGTGTATGTGTGTTTGTGTGTTGTGTGAGAGTGTGTGTGTGTGTGTCTGAGAGAGTGTATGTGTGTTTGTGTGTTGTGTGAGAGTGTGTGTGTGTCTGAGAGAGTGTATGTGTGTTTGTGCGTTGTGTGAGAGTGTGTGTCTGAGAGAGTGTATGTGTGTTTGTGCGTTGTGTGTGAGTGTGTGTGTGTGTGTCTGAGAGTGTATGTGTGTTTGTGCGTTGTGTGAGAGTGTGAGTGTGTGTCTGAGAGAGTGTATGTGTGTTATGTGAGAGTGTGTGTGTGTGTGTGTGTCTGAGAGTGTATGTGTGTTTGTATGTTGTGTAAGAGTGTGTGTGTGTGTGTCTGAGAGTGTATGTGTTTGTGCGTTGTGTGAGAGTGAGTGTGCGTGTGTGTGTCTGAGAGTGTGTGTGTGTGTGTTTGTGCATTGTGTGAGAGTGTGTGTGTCTGAGAGTGTATGTGTGTTTGTGCGTTGTGTGTGTGTGTGTCTGAGAGTGTATGTGTGTTTGTGCGTTGTGTGAGAGTGTGTCTGTGTGTGTGTGTGTGTCTGAGAGTGTATGTGTGTTTGTGCGTTGTGTGAGAGTGTGTCTGTGTGTGTGTGTGTCTGAGAGTGTATGTGTGTTTGTGCGTTGTGTGAGAGTGAGTGTGTGCGTGTGTGTGTCTGAGAGTGTATGTTTGTGCGTTGTGTGAGAGTGTGTGTATGTGTGTGTCTGAGAAAATGTATGTGTGGATGTGTGTTGTGTGAGAGTGAGTGTGTGTGTGTGTGTGTGTGTGTGTGTGTCTGAGAGTGTATGTGTGTTTGCGTTGTGTGAGTGAGTGTGTGCGTGTTTGTTTGTGAGTGTGTTTGTGTAAGTGCGTGTGTGTGAGTGTGTTTGAGAGTGTGTTTGTGTGAGTGTGTGCGTGTTTGTGTGTGTGTGAGAGTGTGAGTGTGTGCGTGTTTGTTTGTGAGTGTGTTTGTGTGAGTGCGTGTGTGTGTGTGTGTGTGTGTGTTCGTGTGCATGTTTTTGTGTGTGAGTGCGTGTGTGTGTGTTCATGTGCATGTTTTTGTGAGTGTGTGTGTGTGTTTCTGAGAGTGTGTGTGTGCGGCTATGCGCATGTGTGTGTGAGATTGTGCGTGTTTGTGTGAGTGTGTGTATGTGAGAGTGTTTGTTTGTGAGTGTCTGTGTGAGAGTGAGTGTGTGTGTGTGCATGCATGCCTGTTTGAGTGTGTGTCTACATGTCAAGTCACCTTTATTTATATAGTAAGTAACTTTTAACAAGTCCAATTGTTTCAAAGCAGCTTCACATTGTTAACAATGTGTGTGTTGTATTATGCGTGTGTGTGTGTGTTGTATTCTGTGTGTGTGTGTGTGTTGTATTATGCGTGTGTGTGTGTGTTGTATTCTGTGTGTGTGTGAGATCTTTAACCCATGTTGTTGTGTTATGTCCAGATGTGTTGGTGAACCGGTATCACGTTCAGTGGAAGCCTGAATACTGCAGCCACAACCAGAGCAGAGCGCCGGAGAAATCCGTAACTCAGGTCAGTGTGTGATCTCCGTCTCTCTATCTCTCTGTCTCTCCGTCTCTCCATCTCCTTCTCTCCTGCACGAAACACTACAACTCCTTTGTGTTCATGTGTATTTATGATCCACAACAGCATCAGCCAAGAGTTTTCTGAACAAGCCTCCTGCTCTCCATAAACGCAGCCTCTTATGGGACCAAAGACTCATTTCTCTTCATTATTGGAAGCAAATTAGCGAGTGTTGTTTCAGATGATGTGGTCAAAATGTGGTCCAGTGCCTAATAAAACACATGTATTAAAATGACATTTCCAGGAAGTGGGATTGAATTCATCAAACCCCCCTCCGGCCCCACCGGAGCCTTAACCTGCGGCCCGAAGCCTGTTTCAGCTCCACTCCTACAGATCGCTGCATTCCTGACTGCGTCTCGCTCTTTTCCTAGGAAATGTGCACTTGCTTTCTATAGACGGCCAGGAATCGGACAGTTTAAAAGCGTCACACCACTCCGTGATTGAAAACTACATTTATACCTTTTACAAAGATATTGTGATTGTTGTTTGACCGTGCAAATGTTGCTAGGGGAAAATTTGTCAATACAAAGCTAGAGTGTTCTGGGTGGTTGCCAGGACGTTGCTATGGGGTCGCTAAGATGTGTCTATGCAGTTAGATTCTAAGGTCTTCTGGTAGTCACCAGGACTATCCTATGGGGTTGCTGAGGTGTTCTAGTTGGTTTCTAGGGTGTTGCTATGCAGTTAGTATCTAAGATATTCTAGGTGGTCACCAGGACTGTCCTATGGGGTTGCTAAGGTGTTGCTATATAGTTTCTAATGTGTTCTTGGTGGTTGCCAGGAAAAAGTTTTTTTTTTAATACAATTTCTGTGGTATTCTAGGTGGGGGTTGCTAAGGTGGTGTAGCTGGTTGCTAGGGTGTGCTATGCCATTTACAATGTGTTATTGGTGATTGCCTGGACATTGCTATGGGATGCTATAGAGTTCTAGGTTGTTGCTATGCAGTTAGATTCTAAGGTATTCTAGACAGTCACCAGGACTGTTCTATGGGGCTGCGAAGGTGTTCTAGGTGGTTGATAGGGTGTAGCTATGCAGTTTCTAAGGTGTTCTGGGAGATTGCCAAGATGTTGCTCTGGAGTTGCTAAGGTGTTGTAGCTGGTTGTTAGGTTGTTGATATGCCATTTCCAAGGTGTTATTGGTGATTGCCTGGATGTTGCTATGGGGATGTTATATAGTTCTAGGTTGTTGCTGGGGTCTTGCTATGCATTTAGGTTCTAAAGTGTTCTAGGTGGTTGCCAGGATGGGGTTCTAGGTGGTTTCTAGGGTGTTGCTATGCAGTCTCTATGGTATTCTAGGTGATTGTCATGACATTGCTGTGAGGTTGCTAAGATGTTATAGGTGGTTACTAGGGTGTTGCTATACCGTTTCTAAGGTGTTCTAGATGATTTCTAGTGTGTTGGCATTGCAATGTAGTTGCTAGAATGTTCCAAGTGGTTGTTTCTGTGTGGTTGCTAGGGTGCTCTGAATAGTTTTTAGGGTGTTGCTATGTAGTTGCTAGGGTGTTTTGTAGCTGAAACAGTAGAGCGTGGCGTTAACAATGCCAGGGTCATGGGTGTGATTCCCAGGGAAGGAATGCTAATACACCTTGAAGGCAATGTAAGTCACTTTGGATAAAAGCCTCTGCCAAATGCATGCATGTAATGTATTTTATTTGTAGGCATTGCTATGGCCTGTTTTTAGGGTGGTTGCTAAATGCCCAAGTCAAAAGCATCCACCCAAGTCATTTTGCATGGACAAACACCAGTTTTCTTCATAACATACTCGTCACCTGTTCGGTGGAGGATTGTCAGTCTTTGATGAATGTGCTTGTCTTTTGCAGGAGAACTACATCAATCTCCCCAGCCTGCTCTTCTCCTGTAAGTACAGGGTCACCGTTCACACCCTCAGTGCCAAAAGACGCTCCAAAGACGAGAGCACCAGCTTCCTGACGCCGTCCTGTGCCACTCTCAGGAGCAAGAGCACCAAGCCCATCGCCTGTCCCGGGGACTCCTACATGACCGGTGGGGTTTCGTCTGGATTTTATCACTAATTAGGAAGTGTTTGTTTTCAGGATGGGCCGAGTTCATGCATTCAGCCTGAAATATGACATTGAGTGATTACAGTGCCATGAAAATTCAGGTTTCTTTTGGAGGAACAGTTTGCAGACGTGGTGCTTTTTTACTTCATTTTGGTCTTTAATAAGCAGTTTTTCTGGGGCACGTTTAATTTACTTGGTATCAAGCAGTGTTATTGTAGTATCACTGATATACTGTTAAAGTTTGATTAATGTTTTGAAATTGTTTTTATTTTGATATTTTCTGGGTTTTTTATTTTAGTTAATTTTTTTGTAATTTTAGTAAAAATAAAAATAAATATTTTTGTATTTTCAGTAGATTTTTTTTTGGTTCTGAAATTTTATTAACATTTTTAATATTATATTTTATTTCATTGAACTTTTATTTATTTATTTTTTATTTTTTTACTCGGTTAGTACTAAGCAGTGTTATGTTAGTATTCTTGATATACTGTTTAAGTTTTTTATTAATATTTAAAAAATATATTTTCATTTTTTTATTTTAGATGAAGTTTATTATTTTTGATAATTTTAGTGAAAGCTTAGTTTTTTATTATTTTATTTTTATTTTATCATATGGATATACTATTACAGTTTTTATTAATATTTTTAAATTAGTTTTTGTTTTTATATTTTCTGTTTCAGTTTTATTTTAATTTTAGTTTTACATTTGTTTAATGTTTTGTCATTTTTATTAGTTTTTTGAATATCTATAAAAAAATTTTTATTAATTTTTATTTACGTTTTAGTTATTTTAATACATCAAGTTAAAATAAACAAAAACCAAAAAAACTTTTTATGGTTTGAGTATTAGTTAACAATACCGGTAATAACCCTGGCACAAGTGCCTAAAACAATAACTTTCATTCAGTGACAGTTCTTCCTTTATTCATAATTGAGTTGCCTGTGATATTTCTATAAACGGGTGCATCCCGATGGAGGCTGAAGTGCGTTTCTAAGGCTGAACCTCCTGCTGTCATCGTGATATATCTGATGTTTTTCTTCAACCCTCCAGCGCCGTCAAAGGTTTTGGCTAAGCCTGAAAATCTGACCGCAGCCTTCACCTTCCATGACGGCAACGTGACGGCTAACTTCCTCTGGAGGGTGTCTCATCCCCAGCCGCATCAGCCAATCACAGGTTTCCAGGTCACATGGGCGGAAGTTTCCACGGAGAGCCGTCAGAACAGCCTTCCCAACAGCATCATTTCCCAGTCTCAGATCCTGCCACCTGTAAGTCGTCTCCAAACACGCCGTTCTCCCATGAAAGCTCACGGCCGCTCATAAATTACACTCACATTACGTGTTCTTGGCCGGCGCTCTCGTACAAGAGCGTTTCTCATGGAAAGTTGGTTACATATTCAAGTCCAAGGGTGTAAAATATGATACACAATCATGTTGTGTGGATAACGGCAGTGCTGGCATCGGCTGATGAATGGAGCGCTGCATGAGCTGCGGGTTTACTCATGGTTTACTCACAGTTAACTCACAGTTTACTCTCGGTTTACTCACGGTTTACTCACGGTTTACTCTCGGTTTACTCTCGGTTTACTCATGTTTACTCACAGTTAACTCACAGTTTACTCTCGGTTTACTCTCGGTTTACTCTCGGTTTACTCACGGTTTACTCTCGGTTTACTCTCGGTTTACTCACGGTTTACTCACGGTTTACTCACGGTTTACTCATGTTTACTCTCGGTTTACTCACAGTTAACTCATGTTTACTCTCGGTTTACTCATGTTTACTCTCGGTTTACTCTCGGTTTACTCATGTTTACTCTCGGTTTACTCATGTTTACTCTCGGTTTACTCTCGGTTTACTCATGTTTACTCTCGGTTTACTCATGTTTACTCTCTCGGTTTACTCTCTCGGTTTACTCATGTTTACTCTCGGTTTACTCACAGTTAACTCATGTTTACTCACGGTTTACTCTCGGTTTACTCATGTTTACTCATGTTTACTCTCGGTTTACTCTCGGTTTACTCATGTTTACTCTCGGTTTACTCACAGTTAACTCATGTTTACTCTCGGTTTACTCTCGGTTTACTCACAGTTAACTCATGTTTACTCATGGTTTACTCACGGTTTACTCTCGGTTTACTCTCTCGGTTTACTCTCGGTTTACTCATGTTTACTCTCAGTTTACTCATGTTTACTCTCGGTTTACTCTCGGTTTACTCTCGGTTTACTCACAGTTAACTCATGTTTACTCTCGGTTTACTCACAGTTAACTCATGTTTACTCTCGGTTTACTCTCGGTTTACTCACAGTTAACTCATGTTTACTCATGGTTTACTCACGGTTTACTCTCGGTTTACTCTCGGTTTACTCATGGTTTACTCATGTTTACTCTCAGTTTACTCATGTTTACTCTCGGTTTACTCTCGGTTTACTCTCGGTTTACTCACAGTTAACTCATGTTTACTCTCGGTTTACTCTCGGTTTACTCACAGTTAACTCATGTTTACTCTCGGTTTACTCACGGTTTACTCACTATTAACTCATGTTTACTCTCGGTTTACTCACAGTTAACTCATGTTTACTCTCGGTTTACTCTCGGTTTACTCATGTTTACTCTCGGTTTACTCACAGTTAACTCATGTTTACTCTCGGTTTACTCTCGGTTAACTCATGTTTACTCTCGGTTTACTCATGTTTACTCTCGGTTTACTCACGGTTTACTCATGTTTACTCATGTTTACTCTCGGTTTACTCATGTTTACTCTCGGTTTACTCACAGTTAACTCATGTTTACTCTCGGTTTACTCTCGGTTTACTCATGTTTACTCTCGGTTTACTCACAGTTAACTCATGTTTACTCTCGGTTTACTCTCGGTTAACTCATGTTTACTCTCGGTTTACTCATGTGTTTACTCTCGGTTTACTCACGGTTTACTGATGTTTACTCATGTTTACTCTCGGTTTACTCATGTTTACTCTCGGTTTACTCTCGGTTTAATCATGTATACTCTCGGTTTACTCATGTTTACTCGGTTTACTCTCGGTTTACTCACAGTTAACTCATGTTTACTCTCGGTTTAATCATGTTTACTCTCGGTTTAATCATGTATACTCTCGGTTTACTCATGTTTACTCTCGGTTTACTCTCGGTTTACTCACAGTTAACTCATGTTTACTCTCGGTTTACTCATGTTTACTCTCGGTTTACTCATGTTTACTCTCGGTTTACTCACGGTTAACTCATGTTTACTCTCGGTTAACTCATGTTTACTCTCGGTTTACTCATGTTTACTCTCGGTTTACTCACGGTTAACTCATGTTTACTCTCGGTTTACTCATGTTTACTCTCGGTTTACTCACAGTTAACTCATGTTTACTCTCGGTTTACTCTCGGTTTACTCATGTTTACTCACGGTTTACTCTCGGTTTACTCGGTTTACTGATGCTTACTCGGTTTACTCTCGGTTTACTCTCGGTTTACTCATGTTTACTCTCGGTTTACTCGGTTTACTCATGCTTACTCTCAGTTTACTCTCGGTTTACTCTCGGTTTACTCATGCTTACTCTCGGTTTACTCATGTTTACTCTCGGTTTACTCTCGGTTTACTGATGCTTACTCTCGGTTTACTCTCGGTTTACTCATGCTTACTCTCGGTTTACTCTCGGTTTACTCTCGGTTTACTGATGCTTACTCTCGGTTTACTGATGCTTACTCTCGGTTTACTCTCGGTTTATTCTCGGTTTACTCATGCTTACTCTCGGTTTACTCATGTTTACTCTCGGTTTACTCATGCTTACTCTCGGTTTACTCATGTTTTACTCGGTTTACTCTCGGTTTACTGATGCTTACTCTCGGTTTACTATTGGTTTACTCTCGGTTTACTCACAGTTAACTCATGTTTACTCTTGGTTTACTCTTGGTTTACTCTCGGTTAACTCTCGGTTAACTCTCGGTTTACTCACGGTTTACTCTCGGTTTACTCTTGGTTTACTCATGTTTACTCTCGGTTTACTCTCGGTTTACTCATGTTTACACTCGGTTTACTCTCGGTTTACTCTCGGTTTACTCATGTTTACTCTCGGTTTACTCACGGTTTACTCTCGGTTTACTCACGGTTTACTCACGGTTTACTCTCGGTTTACTCATGTTTACTCTCGGTTTACTCATGTTTACTCTCGGTTTACTCTCGGTTTACTCACGGTTTACTCTCGGTTTACTCTCGGTTAACTCTCGGTTAACTCTCGGTTTACTCACGGTTTACTCACGGTTTACTCACTGTTTACTCTCGGTTTACTCTCGGTTTACTCTCGGTTTACTCACGGTTTACTCACGGTTTACTCTCGGTTCACTCTCGGTTTACTCTCGGTTTACTCTCGGTTTACTCATGGTTTACTCTCGGTTTACTCATGGTTTACTCTCGGTTCACTCTCGGTTCACTCTCGGTTCACTCGGTTTACTCTCGGTTTACTCTCGGTTTACTCATGGTTCACTTTCGGTTCACTCTCGGTTTACTCACAGTTAACTCATGTTTACTCTTGGTTTACTCATGTTTACTCTCGGTTAACTCTCGGTTTACTCATGTTTACTCTCGGTTTACTCTCGGTTTACTCATGTTTACTCTCGGTTTACTCACAGTTAACTCATGTTTACTTCACGGTTTACTCTCGGTTTACTCATGTTTACTCATGTTTACTCTCGGTTTACTCTCGGTTTACTCATGTTTACTCTCGGTTTACTCACAGTTAACTCATGTTTACTCTCGGTTTACTCTCGGTTTACTCACAGTTAACTCATGTTTACTCATGGTTTACTCACGGTTTACTCTCGGTTTACTCTCGGTTTACTCATGGTTTACTCATGTTTACTCTCAGTTTACTCATGTTTACTCTCGGTTTACTCTCGGTTTACTCTCGGTTTACTCACAGTTAACTCATGTTTACTCTCGGTTTACTCTCGGTTTACTCACAGTTAACTCATGTTTACTCTCGGTTTACTCACGGTTTACTCACTATTAACTCATGTTTACTCTCGGTTTTACTCACAGTTAACTCATGTTTACTCTCGGTTTACTCTCGGTTTACTCATGTTTACTCTCGGTTTACTCACAGTTAACTCATGTTTACTCTCGGTTTACTCTCGGTTAACTCATGTTTACTCTCGGTTTACTCATGTTTACTCTCGGTTTACTCACGGTTTACTCATGTTTACTCATGTTTACTCTCGGTTTACTCATGTTTACTCTCGGTTTACTCACAGTTAACTCATGTTTACTCTCGGTTTACTCTCTCGGTTTACTCATGTTTACTCTCGGTTTACTCACAGTTAACTCATGTTTACTCTCGGTTTACTCTCGGTTAACTCATGTTTACTCTCGGTTTACTCATGTTTACTCTCGGTTTACTCATGTTTACTCATGTTTACTCTTGGTTTACTCATGTTTACTCTCGGTTTACTCTCGGTTTAATCATGTATACTCGGTTTACTCATGTTTACTCTCGGTTTACTCTCGGTTTACTCACAGTTAACTCATGTTTACTCTCGGTTTAATCATGTTTACTCTCGGTTTAATCATGTATACTCTCGGTTTACTCATGTTTACTCTCGGTTTACTCTCGGTTTACTCACAGTTAACTCATGTTTACTCTCGATTTACTCATGTTTACTCTCGGTTTACTCATGTTTACTCTCGGTTTACTCACGGTTAACTCATGTTTACTCTCGGTTAACTCATGTTTACTCTCGGTTTACTCATGTTTACTCTCGGTTTACTCACGGTTAACTCATGTTTACTCTCGGTTTACTCATGTTTACTCTCGGTTTACTCACAGTTAACTCATGTTTATTCTCGGTTTACTCTCGGTTTACTCATGTTTACTCACGGTTTACTCTCGGTTTACTCTCGGTTTACTGATGCTTACTCTCGGTTTACTCTCGGTTTACTCTCGGTTTACTCATGTTTACTCGGTTTACTCTCGGTTTACTCATGCTTACTCTCGGTTTACTCTCGGTTTACTCTCGGTTTACTCATGCTTACTCTCGGTTTACTCTCGGTTTACTCTCGGTTTACTCATGCTTACTCTCGGTTTACTCATGTTTACTCTCGGTTTACTCTCGGTTTACTGATGCTTACTCTCGGTTTACTCTCGGTTTACTCATGCTTACTCTCGGTTTACTCTCGGTTTACTGATGCTTACTCTCGGTTTACTGATGCTTACTCTCGGTTTACTCTCGGTTTATTCTCGGTTTATTCTCGGTTTACTCATGCTTACTCTCGGTTTACTCATGTTTACTCTCGGTTTACTCATGCTTACTCTCGGTTTACTCATGTTTACTCTCGGTTTACTCTCGGTTTACTGATGCTTACTCTCGGTTTACTATTGGTTTACTCTCGGTTTACTCACAGTTAACTCATGTTTACTCTTGGTTTACTCTTGGTTTACTCTCGGTTAACTCTCGGTTTACTCACGGTTTACTCTCGGTTTACTCTTGGTTTACTCATGTTTACTCGGTTTACTCTCGGTTTACTCATGTTTACACTCGGTTTACTCTCGGTTTACTCTCGGTTTACTCATGTTTACTCATGTTTACTCTCGGTTTACTCACGGTTTACTCTCAGTTTACTCACGGTTTACTCACGGTTTACTCTCGGTTTACTCATGTTTACTCTCGGTTTACTCATGTTTACTCTCGGTTTACTCTCGGTTTACTCACGGTTTACTCTCGGTTTACTCTCGGTTAACTCTCGGTTAACTCTCGGTTTACTCACGGTTTACTCACGGTTTACTCACGGTTTACTCTCGGTTTACTCACGGTTTACTCACTGTTTACTCTCGGTTTACTCTCGGTTTACTCTCGGTTTACTCACGGTTTACTCACGGTTTACTCTCGGTTCACTCTCGGTTTACTCTCGGTTTACTCTCGGTTTACTCATGGTTCACTTTCGGTTCACTCTCGGTTCACTCTCGGTTTACTCTCGGTTTACTCATGGTTTACTCTCGGTTCACTCGCGGTTTACTCGCGGTTTACTCGGGGTTTACTCACGGTTCACTCGTCTCTTACTCACCAGACTCATATCAGGATGCTTTAGATGTAAAGGCTGAGTAGTATAGTGAATGTTCACAGAATATTTGTATATAATTTTGATGGCAAAGTAAAACTAATTTGAGTATTAAATGTTAACATTATTTAATATGAATAGAATTTAATAATTGTATTTAATATTCAAACTAATATTTTTAAAAAGCTGCATAAATATAATAAATATATATAAATTATTTGAATATTAAATGTTAATATTATAACATTTATTTAAAGTGTTTTAAATATTAAGTTATAGTGTTATAAATAAAATATTTATTTAATATTATATTTATATGTATAATATTTGAATATTACATGTGAATATTATTTAATGTTAATATAATAAAACAATATTTAATAATTATTGTATTTAATATCTAAGCTGAATATATATATATATATATATATATATATATATTTAAAACAAATGTTAGTATTTTTATTATTAATATAACTTAATTACAATTACTAAATATATATAGACTAATTCATTAATATATAATATAATTTAACAATATTTCATATGTAAGTTTTGAATATTAAATAAAAAGCTGAAACATATCTAAATATGGATATCATAGATGTCATTTCTCACCCTGACCTAATGAAGGTTCATCTTGAAGTGAATCCTGGAGATGTATTAGTGTTATTAGTGTTCATATGGGAAGTATTAGTGTGTTCTCATGGATGGAGTGTCGCTTTGAGCTCTGACATCATCAGCGCTGTCAAACATGGAGCAGATCTTCTCCATCATTAACTCTGGCTGCTTTCCTTCAAGAACAAACAGTCCTCACGCTCAGATTATGGTTCATATTCATGTCCTTCAACTCAATCAGACTGAAATGCATCAAATCGACTTTGTCCGGTTTTCATCCGCGTGATTCCTCAGATCTTTCCTGACAGAATATTGAGGCTGGTTTGGAGCCCGTCATCATTATCAGATTGGATTCATGTTTGAATGATGTGGATTCTGTGATGTTTATTCTCCACACGAGTAAATCTGAAGAGCTTCCAATGAGCTCATAACAAACACGAAATGAAGACGCTGGACGACGCCTCGTGTCCGAGAAAATCATGTGCATTTGTTCAATCTGATCTGAATAATCTGAAAAGAGAAAATTGAATTGTATTTCCAGGAAAAATGACTGTATTGTGATATAAACAAAGGATCTGATGTGTATTTTGTGATGTTTTTCAGAATCATAACCTCCTAGTCGTGTCCAACCTCCGGCCGGCCACGTTTTACAGGTTAGAGGTGCAGGTGATCACCACGGCTGGAGAAGGACCTGCGACAAAGAAGATCTTTCAGACGCCCAGCCGGCCACCGCTTCAGCAGAGTGAGCACACACACCTCTGGAGTGTGTTTACATTTTTCCATACAATGTTTCTGTTTGAGCATGAAAAAGGAAGTTCTTCTCTATATCAGTGTCAGTGATGAACTTCCCGGAATCTTTTGGGAATCTTTCTGAACTCCTGAAACGCTTCCATTGTAGTCTTGAGTTTTCTTCTGGGAACCAACACGTCACAATATTCCTCATTTAAATAATTAATATACAGAATAGACCAATCACAACAGACTGAGCCATCTGACCAATCAGAGCAGAGTAGACCAATCACAACAGACTGGGTCATCTGACCAATCAGAGCAGAGTAGACCAATCACAACAGACTGGGTCATCTGACCAATCAGAGCAGAGTAGACCAATCACAACAGACTGGGTCATCTGTCCAATCAGAGCAGAGTAGACCAATCACAACAGACTGGGTCATCTGACCAATCAGAGCAGAGTAGACCAATCACAACAGACTGGGCCATCTGACCAATCAGAGCGGAGTAGACCAATCACAACAGACTGGGCCATCTGACCAATCAGAGCGGAGTAGATCAATCACAACAGACTGGGCCATCTGGCCAATCAGAGCGGAGTAGACCAATCACAACAGACTGGGCCATCTGACCAATCAGAGCAGAGCAGACCAATAACAACAGACTGGGCCATCTGACCAATCAGAGCAGAGTAGACCAATCACAACAGACTGGGACATCTGACCAATCAGAGCAGAGTAGACCAATCACAACAGACTGGGCCATCTGACCAATCAGAGCAGAGTAGACCAATCACAACAGACTGGGCCATCTGACCAATCAGAGCAGAGTAGACCAATCACAACAGACTGGACTCCAAAACATCATCAGGAACCTTTAAAATAGCATAAATGGGGCTAAGTGAGTGATTGCGCATATTCTTTTTTCACATGGATCTTTTGCATTTATGACATTTAGGATGGCGTGATGTAATCGAGATGTGTTTTGTTCCTCACAGAAGCTCGACATCATCAGAAGTCCTCAGTGGAGAAACACTGAAATGCTCCGAACACGCAACACAACGTGCAGCTCATCTGAACGTCTCACCTCGAGATCTACGGTTTTCTAGAAATCACCCCGAACTCTTGTGCTGCTGCTGCAGAAACCATTTCAGCAAGTTAAGATCCACAATGATGCATGTCAGTCATATTCTGTCAATATTTCCCAAAGTCATATCTTTATTCAGCTCATAGTCGAGCATCAAAGCGTCGCTGGTGCTCGTGGTTTCAATGATCATAACGCAGACAGGTTTGTGTGATTAACCAATGACTGGATTTGTATTTTTGGTTGACCTGTTCCTTCGATTGGGTGTGAAATCCGTCTTTGATGCCTTTTATTATTAAGTTAGCAATTTTCCATTACAGATTAACAGAGAGTGTTTTGTTTATTAATGAAAAGCGTGTTTTTTGATGAAATGATGTAAACATGTCCTCGGCTGTAGAGATATTTGTTGAGGCAGTCAGTGAATGTTGATGTTGATATTTATTTATGTGTGTATTGCAACTCTTCATTTGTATGCGAGTATGTGTGTGTGTGTGTTTTCCATGTATTAGCAAGTCAGTGTTTTATAAAATACAGCTTCTCTTGTAAAGACACAATGTAAAAAAATGAATTGTACATATAGTCATATGTTCCGTTATTTCCTTGGATAGAACCTGTAAATACTTTTAAGTAATAAAATAGTTCCTCTACTCCTCCAGCTCAGCTGTAGTCCTCTGTAAAACATTCACAGTCAGTGACGGACCTCACAAAGAAAATGCATCACTGACTGAAATAAATACATATCAAACAGAGATACTGGGGTCATGAGTTAATATTTAAATCATAAATATGTACAATTAAAATAAGTTATTTTAAAATAAAAACAATAGAAAATATAGCTGCAAGCAGCAATTACTGGCCCAAGCACAAAGACGACGAAGTCATGCCAACATCAGACCAAGTGCAGCAACGAGCAAGAAAAGACATTTTAAGATGATTTTACACAAAATGGCTGAAAAATCATAAATAGAGCCACTGGTAAAATTATTTAATGGTTTATCACTTTCAACCAATAGGTGGCGCTGTGAACAAATTGATGTGTTGTGATCAGAGTGAGGTGACAAAGTTTGGTGTCAATATGCCAAAGCATTGCAGAGATACAGCCTCAGAGTCATTTTGGCATCATGCCTCAAATTTGTTGCTGCGCTATACGAAAAACGATTTTGTCTATCAACACGAAATACATAACTATTTGTCGGCACAGTCTGAAGATGATACGATTTGATTTTGGTGAAAATCGGAAAAGGTAGGTTTTTAAAGAAAAACAAAATGGCGTACAGGAAGTTCGGCCATATATGGCACAATTGGTATCCATGTTCTTGGCATGACCCAAGGAATCAATTAAGATCAGATTAATTATAATAGGCTAATTTAATAAAAAGTTATAAGCTTTTTTGGAAATTTCGTTATAATTTTTTGACCAATGAAAAAAATTGGCGCTGGCCCTAAATAAATATAATAAATGAATACATCTAAAATATAGCATTTTTTGACAAAACCCAAAATGGCCGATATGGGAAATTTGGCATGACTCTGCATGACTAAATCTAAAAAGTTTAGTGATTTTTAGTCAAAGCGTTTAGAAGTTATAAGCAAAAATGTAAAATTTTCATATCTCCTGACCACTAGGTGGCACTGCGCCGAAACTGTGCTGGTCGCCTCAGGTCATGGTTGTCATAACACGCTCCAAGTTTGGTCAGAATACGGTAAAGCGTTGTGGAGATATAGCCTCGTGTTCATTTTGGTGGGTACTTCGTTGAATTCGTACACGCGTTATTCAAGAACGGTTTGAACAATCAACTTGAATTCCATAACTTTTTGTCGGCATGGTCTGAAGATGATCTGATTACGTTTTTGTGAAAATCAGAGCAATGGCCTAGGAGGAGTTAGAAAAAGTTTTTTCTGAAAATGAAAAATGGCAGAATAGGGTGCAATCGAATCATCTTGAGCCAGGGAATTATTGTTTCTAGCCCTTACGGTTCAAAAGTTATTAGCATAAACGTGATTGCAACTTTGGTCAGTTGGTGGCGCTAGAGACTTAGAGACTCCAATTTTGTAACGGTGACAGCTCAGACTGGCCTCTGTCTGTGTGCCAAATTTCAGAACTATCCTGCAAATGGTTCTGTGGGCTGCCACAGACTCAAAAGCATAAGAAACGGAAGAATAATAAGCCAAAACATTTACCAAGTTTCGTACCGTTCCAACGAAGTAAAAAATAATGAATGACGAAGAGGTACAGTAGTAATTTCTCGCTAAGAAAGGCATCAGAAATGGTCAAAAACGTGCATTTACACACAAACCGACCAACTTTTCCAGACACCATCTTTATTTTTCTAGCTCATTTGTCACCGAATGGAGCGCACAGGATTGTGGGATATCAAAGGCAGTGAAGGATACATCAGTGCTGCCTTCAAAAATCGGTCAGATGAATCTCAGGAGGCAGGAAGTGAAGCTAACACCACCTGGGAATGCGTCCTCCGAATGCAGCATTTTGAAGTTTTTGCCCTAAACGTAGCGTAAAAGAGAGTAGCATACACTGTAGATCAGTGTAAACAAGGCCATCCCGCGTCCACTGACCTTCTGTCCCTGCTCTCCCCGCACTGCTCATCCATCAGTCATGTTCTTTCACTGTGTTTATCTACAGGTCTATTATGTCACAATCCATTAGTTCCCGACTGTCCGCGTGATTTAATCCACTGTAGTTCAGCTCTGCTTTCTTTCTCTCGGGGTCAAAACCTATTCAGCCCTGCGTTCCAGCTAATGCCATGCTGCTCGTCTGATGCCTTCAAACCTGCTCAAAAGCAACAAAGGACAGTGGCAATCAACTGTCATACTTCTAAATCCTCTAAAGAGATGAATCTTTCCTTTGCGTATGATCAGTGATTTTCATGCAAACATGTTTTGATGCACAGAACTTCCCTCATGACTCATTGCGTGATGTGAGCGGTTCAGCTTCGTCCTGTTTTGATCTTTGTCGTGGTTCTGCAGGACCGACAGCATCTCACGTGTCTCGTCTTCTCCTCTGAACTCGTTCTGGAGATTAACGCAGGTCTCTCAAAGGGCTCTCACGCGACCTTTACTGCACGCATGTGATTTACATTCTTTGCTGTGCTGCTTAAGTCTTTCTTACATAAAGGGTATTTTTAGGGGTTCAAGTGTGTAGCACTGAAATCCTATTGTAATTGTTACATTTCCCAAGAATCAGCATTCTCCCCTAAAACTGATCGTGCAGAGCAAACCGTAAGTCGTAGAGACTTGAAACTTTGAGGGCTGGTAGTACTCACACCGTCTACAACGTCACCAGAGCTTGCCCCAAACAGCTTGACGGGGCACTACAGCGTCTCAAAAGTATGTAATGGCTCATATTGTTGGAAATTTTTGGATTTTTGAAAACCCTACTTTTGCGAATTAGTCTTGGGTTTTTGGCCTGATCGGAACCAAACCAGTGCAGAAAGATTCTCTGGAGTTTGATTGTCAATAGTTATAAATAAAAAAAAAAACATTTGGTTCACGGTCCCTAAGGGCCGCCAAAACGTTCGAATTGGGAGGAGCCACTTTTACTAAAATGGCTATAACTCGTGAACGGAACAAGATATTTCCACCAAACTTGGGACACATATGTATGGACTCAATCTGAGGTCACATGAAAACAATCACGACGGTGGGCCACTTGGGGCGCTATAACAGGTAAAAAACTTGAAAATGGCTATAAACACCCGACCGTTGCACTGTCACTTTGTCCAAGGTGCCATGATAGTCTATGAGGATACTGGTGTATCTCAAAAAACATGGCGGCCATCTGCAAATGAAGTTTGAGCACCTAGGCTTAGCGGAGAGACAAGGCTCTCAAGGTTACCGGATTTTTACAGACAAGGTTACCGGATTTTTACTTTTGCAAACTAGTCCTAGGTTTCTCGCTGAATTTCTCAATAAAACCAATGCAGTACAATTCTGTGGACTCTCCAGGTCAATAATTATCAAAAAAAGTTCAACTTTATATTTTCATTTCTATATTTGCTCTTCTTTGAAATCGAACAGTAAGTGACCAGACTACTCATTGATGTTCCTACACTCTTACAAGTAAAGGTTATTTATTGGCATTGATGGGTCCATGAAGAACCTTTAACATCCATGGAACCACTAAAGGTTTATAATGGAAAAGGTTCTTTAGATTATTACTGTTCTTCACACTAAAAAATGGTTCTTTTAAGAACTGATCTCTGAAAGGTTCTTTGTGGAACCAGCGATGGTTCTTCTGTGGAATCACACCCTTTTGGAACCTTTATTTTCCTGAGTGTATTGCCAAATTCCACCGTTTCCCATGTTGTCCCTTTGGCCACTCATTAGATGTCCCAGGAGACCTGGGAGAGCTCTGGGTGTTTCTGCTTAGACTCTACACACATGAAAGACTGATTCTAGGAGGTTTTGTCTACATGTAATGAAGAACAGAAAACACATGTGCCACGCAAGAAACCTACAGCTCAAGCACCCTATGTGTATCTATGTGTAGATAGACAACACGACAACAAATAAGGCAAGAATAGGGTAAAAAATGAACTAATTCTGCAGACTATACAGTCCCATTTGACTGATTACATTAAGAACTGCAAACATTTTTACAAGTTTTCTGAAGTGCTGTTTAACCCTCAGGTGTTGTTCTGACATTTTAGAATGGAAAAAAACATATAATATACAAATCAGCCACGATGCAGAAAGAAGGAATGCAAAATAGACACATTTAAACCTTGAAAAAAGTAGTCTTTGAGAATGTCTAAATATACTGATCAGGCATAACATTATGACCGGTGAAGTGAATAACACTGATGATCTCTTCATCACGGCTCCTGTTAGTGGGTGGGATATATTAGGCAGCAAGTGAACATTTTGTCCTCAAAGTTGATGTGTTAGAAGCAGGAAAAATGGGCAAGCGTAAGGATTTGAGCGAGTTTGACAAGGGCCAGATTGTGATGGCTAGACGACTGGGTCAGAGCATCTCCAGAACTGCAGCTCTTGTGGGGTGTTCCCGGTCTGCAGTGGTCAGGATCTATCAAAAGTGCTCCAAGGAAGGAACATTGGTGAATCAGACACAGGGTCATGGGCGGCCAAGGCTCATTGATGCACGTGGGGAGCGAAGGCTGGCCCGTGTGGTCCGATCAAACAGACGAGCTACTGGAGCTCAAACTGCTCAAGAAGTTAATGCTGGTTCTGATAGAAAGGTGTCAGAATACACAGAGCATCTCAGTTTGTTGCGTATGGGGCGGCATAGCCGCTGACCAGTCAGGGTGCCCATGCTGACCCCTGTCCACCGCCGAAAGCACCAACAGTGGCACGTGAGCATCAGAACTGGACCACGGAGCAATGGAAGAAGGTGGCCTGGTCTGAGGAATCACGTGTTCTTTTACATCACGTGGATGGCCGGGTGCGTGTGCGTGGCTTCCCTGGGGAACACATGGCACCAGGATGCACTATGGGAAGAAGGCGAGCCGGCGGAGGCAGTGTGATGCTTTGGGCAATGTTCTGCTGGGAAACCTTGGGTCCTGCCATCCATGTGGATGTTCCTTTGACACGTACCACCTATCTAAGCATTGTTGTCCATAACTCGACGGGTCAGGGCTGTTTTGGCAGCAAAAGGGGGACTAGCACAATATTAGGATATTATGTTATGCCTGATCGGTATATCCAAATCCACAACCTAATGAAAGTAAGTAATTATGTCTAAAAACAGCTATATAATTGACAAACCTCTTCATATAGCGATATATAGGAATCTAGTGGCATTACAGATGTTTATCTCGGTATACTCTGTCCAGATGATGCTAATCTGCCTTCAGAAATCAGATTTTAAAGGCCTTGTCTCTATTTTAACATGAAATACAGTTTTACATTTCCAATGGGAAAAATGTATCATAATTATTGCAGAAATATTAATTAGTAACATACAATTCTCACTCAAAGTGCAACATAAAAAAGACAAAAATATATTACATTAATTTTACTTGAAATTTTAAGTGTTTCGACAACGAACAACACAAGTGTGACTCCCAAAATGAACAATACCAGAGGGTTAACTGTGCAAATGAAGAATTATCTTTTAAGAATTAAGTCTTGCCTTAAAACAAACAACATGATCATAATATCAGTGACTGACTCTGTCTCAAAAGGCAGGGAATTATCATCCCAACTTTTGCCGTTAGTGTTTATCCTGAAGGATCTGTTGTGAGGTGCATTCATCTCAAGCTGCTCTGGGTTTGCAGGTGTTTGAGTATAAAGCCACACACACTAACGTTCCTCTCACCGCTGTGTGTTTAAGGCCGGCCAGAAAGGCGTTATTCTCTTAAGTATCGTTTGAGAAGTATGAAAGATATACGCTCGCTCAGTACATGATGAAATCCTCCTAATGACTTTACCAGCATCACTCATAATGTCATCGCCACAGCTGGAGCGCAGATATTCCTCCACATCCGTCACTGCGCTCTCCCTCATGCGTCCCCATCACGTTATGAAATAGTAGGGAACAATCCGTAATTATTTACTCAATGAAAAACACCGTCCTGGCAACACGAATCCTGGAGACAGACTCCACTGAGCTGTTAGTCAAAGCGTGAAGGGGTTTGTGAAACAAATCACACTCGCTGACAGTAAGAGTCGCTCAGAGATTAACCAGGAAAAACCACTGATGCTTCAGATATATCTGTTATCTGACAGGTTTCCTCATATTCTGGGATGGTTTGACGTAGTGACCTGTAGCGGTCAGATATCCGTCTTAAGTGTCCAGAATTTAATTGTTTTCTTTTCTGATTATTAATATGGAAACGTATTTCCACCACGGAAATAAGATGGGTTTCTGAGATGGGTCTTGTGCGTGTTGCCCAGTTGGGGCCCACCTGTTGACTAGTGCCATCCCATATGAAATCCATGTGGGCAATTGACACAGGGCCATTATGGAACCCGTGGGCAATCCCATACTGAGCCCATTTTTCAGCCCATTTCATACCCACATGGGCCCCGCATATAAATGTTGTCTGGGAGAATTGCGAGTTTTAGACTGAGAATAAAAAAATAAAAAGGCAAAATTGTGAGATTTATAACTTGCGATTTTAAGAAAAAGTCATAACTGTGAGATTTAAAAAACTGCAATTATCTTTTTTATATTTGTATTGCGTGGCAGAAAGAATAAAAACAGAATTGTGAGTTGTAAACTTACAATTCCAAGAAAAAATGGCAACATTTCGAGATTTATAATATAATTTGAAAAGAAACGTACAATTGTGAGTTAAAAAGTCACAATTTGTTTATTTTTTTATTCCGTTTATATAGTTTTTTATATCCCAAACTAAATTTAATGAACTGAACACTGGTGTTTTTTAATCATATTGTTTGAAAAAGCGATAATCATCTTGAGTCTCTAGGTTACAGTGATTTTACCGCGGTTAAGATGGTTTTGTGTGGTTAAATTACTGAATCTCGAGTGGCTCGTTGCTTTAATTAGCACCTCGTTCTCTGTGTGACGTGTTTGTCACAGTAGAAAGCCCTAGAAAGGCTCTTGTATGGGGACTCTGGGTCTTTTGGGTCAGTTGTGGCTAATCAAAACAGCTTACATTTGATGAACCCTCCAGGGCAAAGGTCAGAGGTCAAGAAGCCTCCATTGAAGCCCCTGCTTGTGTTTGAAGAGCGTCTCCTGAGACGCCATTATCTGAGTCTCTTCTGCCGAGGAAAAACATCCTCTCGTGTTTGGAAATACTGCGGATATGTCAACTTTTCACGCTTGTTAGAGAACTCTACTTTCAAGGGGAAACAAACAAATACTGTTACCTCAGTAACAATGTTAATAAGGTCATATCATTTTTTTTTAATTTATGCACATCTTGGTGTTTCCATCCAGCGCTTTTTTTTTCTCCCAAAATGTGCATAAAAATATGTGGATGGAAACATGGCTGTTGTGTAATTGTAAAGCTGCGCGGTTATGTTCTCTTCAGGTGCATTATGCTAGGAAAGCATCCAGAAGAGCAGGCGCGTATCGAGTTGCACAGATGCTCTGTAATCACGGATCTGGATGGTCTTGGGCGCAGGTCAAAGGTCGCCGTTCCTCCGAGTCCTGCTTCTGGTACAAGGAGCCAGTCGCAGGGGTCGAGTTCTGCTCAGATGTAATCAACTCTGTCACGCAGGCTTTTTCCCCTCCGCTCTTTGAATTAGAGAACGGCTTAAATAAGACAAGCTGGAGAAATGAGAAAACTCCTGACCTGTGTGTCTTTGAGATCTCTGAATGTTTCAGCATGTGAAGCCACAGTACAGTGAATGTACGGCAGGGAAATCTTTTATAAACGAGGTAAAATCACGCCCGCTTTGATCACAAAAGAGTCTATTTCAAATAAATGCTGTTCTTTTGAACTTTCTGTTCATCAAAGAATCCTGAGAAATAACATGTATGACGGGTTTCACAAAAATCTGAACTGTGTTCAACATTGATAATAATCAGAACTATTACACAACAGTTACACAATAGTTTATAGTAAATATATACACTAGTGTCCAAAAGTGATGCCCACCTTAGTAAAACTGACCTCTTCACCCTTTATTCAAATATTATTAAAGATTTTGTAGTCATATTGTGTAGTTGTGCTTGGAGTCGATTGCTTTATTTTTGATAGTAACACAAATATTAATAACTGATTATGCTTGCTTTTCCCTCTCAGCTTTTTTTAAATGCTTTTTTTGGCATAGTAAAATAAAACCTGTAGCTGCATTTTTTTTTTTTTTTGCCAAATAATTGTGTCCCTCATTTTTAATATGAGGAATATATTGGGACGCCCCTCCAATCCCTGAGTTCAGGTGTTCAATCCCTTCATGGCCACAGGTGTATAACTCAAGCACTAGGCATGCAGACGCTTCTACACACATTTGTGAAAGAATAGGTCGCTCTCAGGAGCTCAGTGAACTCAAGCGTGGTACCGTGATAGGTTGCCACCTGCGCAATAAGTCCATTCCTGACATTTCCTCACTACTAAATATTCCACGCTCAACTGTTAGTGGGATTATAACAAAGTGGAAGTGATTGGGAACAATAGCAACTCAGCCACGAAGTGATAGGCCACGTAAAATCACAGAGCGGGGTCAGCGCATGCTGAGGGTCACAGTGCGCAGAAGTCGCCAACTTTCTGCAGAGTCAATAGCTCCAGACCTCCAAACTTCTGTGGCCTTCAGATGAGCTCAAGAACAGTGTGGAGAGAGCTTCATGGAATGGGTTTCCATGGCCGAGCAGCTCATCCAAGCCTTACATCACCAAGTGCAATGCAAAGTGTGGGATGCAGTGGCGTAAAGCACGCCGCCACTGGACTCTAGAGCAGTGGAGACGTGTTCTCTGGAGTGACCAATCACACTTCTCTGTCTGACAATCCCATGGACGAGTCTGGGTTTTGGCGGTTGCCAGGAGAACGGGACTTGCCTGACTGCATTGTGCCAAGTGTAAAGTTTGGTGGAGGGGGGATTATGGGGTGGGGTTGTTTCAGGAGTTGGGCTTGGCCCCTTAGTTCCAGTGAAAGGAACTCTTAATGCTTCAGCATACCAAGACATTTTGGACAATTTCATGTTCTCAACTTTGTGGGAACAGTTTGGAGATGGCACTTTCCTGTTCCAACACACACACACACACACACACACACACACACATACATATATATATTGTTCATCCATAATATATGGTTAATATATTTTTTATATCAATATTTTTTTAAGAAAGCTCTGACTTTTATATTCCAGACAACAACATACTGTCGGCCCAGATGTGGGCCGGATCTGGGCCGACAGTATGTTGTTGTCTGGGATGTCATCTATATTATAGCTATTGTTTGCTTGTGAACATTTGTTGTTCTTAGTCAATTTGCAAGATAATATAGAGGTAAATTAATGTAGTGAATAATTATTTTGCATCAAGATCTGAGAATCTAGAACCGTCCAAAGTATGTGGATCCATTTGGACATCATGAGTTTGAGGTCACGAGTTCAGCTTGTAATTCTTTGTAATTTTTTTTTTTTGCCATTTTGCATCAACTTTTAATGTGATTCATCCAATCAGAATGTTGGTTTTTGAGATGTTTTAATTGCAGGTCAGATTATTTCCAGACAGTATACAGTCGCTTATGAACTAATACTTCCCCTCCGAGTGGTTTTAGTGAAACGGTTGAAGGCTCAGTTCAGAGATGACGCAACATCAAGAGCAGCTCGCTTTCCCCATTTGATTCGCTCCATCATATTCAGGCCAAGATGAATCTCCAAATTCCAACCAGTCTAATATAAAAATGCCAGTCATAGTTTAATGATTACCAGATGAACACGTGGCTTATGGCCTGTTGAATGTTTGGACATGTGGAGACGATAATTGACAGCATTTGTCAAAGCTGGTGTACGGTGGACTGTAAGAGAAAACAACAGTACAATTACAGCTCTGAGTCTGTGATGTTCAGTATGAACGACGTAGAAATTAAAGATTGTTTATTGTTGAAGGAGCAGCATGTGTTTTAATGTACAAGACCAGACGGTTCACATCTGTTGGGATGTAAAGGGCTCGTTCCTCTTATGCTGTACATTATTATGTCCATCATGTATGTCTAAATATATATGAGAAAATGTACAGCATCCTCTTATATCAATATCTCAGTAAAGTGAACATGCAGTGAATTTAAAACCAGTTTTTGTTTGAGTGAATGTTCATCTTTGTCTTGTAATTGAGTAACTGATTATATATTTGTAAATATTGTAGCCGTCACACTTATTTCTATAGTTCTTTATACAATATAGATTGCTTCAAAGCAGGTTTACTGTGATAAACAAGCAGATGATGATTCAATTTTGCAAACAGAGTTCAATTCGGCTGTACAGCGGCTCTAAAACAGACAATAGTGTTAGTTCAGTGTTGATTCAGATCAGTGTTGATTCAATTCACTGTTGATTCTGTTCAGTGTTGGTTCAGTTCAGTGTTAATTCAGTTCAGTGTTGATTCAGTTCAGTGTTGATTCAGTTCACTGTTGATTCTGTTCAGTGTTGATTCAGATCAGTGTTGATTCTGTTCAGTGTTTATTCAGTTCAGTGTTGATTCAGTTCAGTGTGGATTCAGTTAAGTGTGGATTCAGATCTCTGTGGATTCAGATCAGTGCTGATTCAGTTCAGTGTTGATTCAGTTCACTGTTGATTCATTTCAGTGCTGATTCAGTTCAGTGCTGAATCAGTTCAGTGCCGATTCAGTTCAGTGCCGATTCAGATCAGTGTTGATTCAGTTCAGTGTTGATTCCGATCAGTGTTGATTCAGTTCAGTGTTGATTCCGATCAGTTCTGATTCAGATCAGTGCTGATTCAGATCAGTGCTGATTCAGATCAGTGTTGATTCAGTTCAGTGCTGATTCAGATCAGTGTTGATTCAGTTCACTGTTGATTAATTTCAGTGCTGATTCAGTTCAGTGCTGAATCAGTTCAGTGCCGATTCAGTTCAGTGCCGATTCAGATCAGTGTTGATTCAGTTCAGTGTTGATTCCGATCAGTGTTGATTCAGTTCAGTGTTGATTCAGATCAGTTCTGATTCAGATCAGTGCTGATTCAGATCAGTGTTGATTCAGTTCAGTGTTGATTCAGATCAGTGTTGATTCAGTTCAGTGTTGATTCAGATCAGTGCTGATTCAGATCAGTGTTGATTCAGTTCAGTGTTGATTCAGATCAGTGTTGATTCAGTTCAGTGCTGATTCAGATCAGTGCTGATTCAGATCAGTGTTGATTCAGTTCAGTGTTGATTCAGATCAGTTCTGATTCAGATCAGTGCTGATTTTCAGATCAGTGTTGATTCAGTTCAGTGTTGATTCAGATCAGTGTTGATTCAGTTCAGTGTTGATTCAGATCAGTTCTGATTCAGATCAGAGTTGATTCAGATCAGTGTTGATTCAGTTCAGTGTTGATTCAGATCAGTGTTGATTCAGTTCAGTGTTGATTCAGATTAGTTCTAATTCAGATCAGTGGTGATTCAGATCAGTGTTGATTCAGTTCAGTGTTGATTCTGATCAGTGTTGATTCAGTTCAGTGTTGATTCAGATCAGTGTTGATTCAGTTCAGTGTTGATTCAGATCAATTCTGATTCAGATCAGTGTTGATTCAGTTCAGTGTTGATTCAGATCAGTGTTGATTCAGTTCAGTGTTGATTCAGATCAGTTCTGATTCAGATCAGTGCTGATTCAGATCAGTTCTGATTCAGATCAGAGTTGATTCAGATCAGTGTTGATTCAGTTCAGTGTTGATTCAGTTCAGTGTTGATTCAGATCAGTTCTAATTCAGATCAGTGGTGATTCAGATCAGTGTTGATTCAGTTCAGTGTTGATTCTGATCAGTGTTGATTCAGTTCAGTGTTGATTCAGTTCAGTGTTGATTCAGTTCAGTGTTGATTCAGATAAATTCTGATTCAGATCAGTGTTGATTCAGTTCAGTGTTGATTCAGATCAGTGTTGATTCAGTTCAGTGTTGATTCAGATCAGTTCTGATTCAGATCAGTGCTGATTCAGATCAGTGTTGATTCAGTTCAGTGTTGATTCAGATCAGATTCAGTCAGTGCTGATTCAGATCAGTGTTGATTCAGATCAGTGTTGATTCAGTTCAGTGTTGATTCAGAGATTCTGATTCAGATCAGTGCTGATTCAGATCAGTGTTGATTCAGTTCAGTGTTGATTCAGATCAGTTCTGATTCAGATCAGTGTTGATTTCAGTGTTGATTCAGTTCAGTGTTGATTCAGATCAGTGCTGATTGATCAGTGTTGATTCAGTTCAGTGTTGATTCAGTTCAGTGTTGATTTCAGTGTTGATTCAGATTCAGATCAGTGTTGATTCAGATCGTTGTCAGTGTTGATTCAGATCAGTGTTGATTCAGATCAGTGTTGATTCAGATCAGTGCTGATTCAGATCAGTGTTGATTCAGATCAGTGTTGATTCAGATCAGTGTTGATTCAGTTCAGTGTTGATTCAGATCAGTGTTGATTCAGATCAGTGTTGATTCAGATCAGTGTTGATTCAGATCAGTGTTGATTCAGATCAGTGTTGATTCAGTTCAGTGTTGATTCAGATCAGTTGATGTTGATTCAGTTCAGTGTTGATTCAGATCAGTGTTGATTCAGATCAGTGTTGATTTGATTCAGATTCAGATCAGTGTTGATTCAGTTCAGTGTTGATTCAGATCAGTGCTGATTCAGATCAGTGTTGATTCAGTGTTGATTCAGTTCAGTGTTGATTCAGATCAGTGTTGATTCAGTTCAGTGTTGATTCAGATCAGTGTTGATTCCATTCAGTGTTGATTCAGTTCAGTGTTGATTCAGATCAGTGTTGATTCAGATCAGTGCTGATTCAGATCAGTGTTGATTCAGATCAGTGTTGATTCAGTTCAGTGTTGATTCAGATCAGTGCTGATTCAGTTCAGTGTTGATTCAGGTCAGTGTTGATTCAGTTCAGTGTTGATTCAGATCAGTGTTGATTCAGATCAGTGTTGATTCAGTTCAGTGTTGATTCAGATCAGTGCTGATTCAGTTCAGTGTTGATTCAGTTCAGTGTTGATTCAGATCAGTGCTGATTCAGATCAGTGTTGATTCAGATCAGTGTTGATTCAGTTCAGTGTTGATTCAGATCAGTGCTGATTCAGTTCAGTGTTGATTCAGGTCAGTGTTGATTCAGTTCAGTGTTGATTCAGATCAGTGTTGATTCAGATCAGTGCTGATTCAGATCAGTGTTGATTCAGTTCCAGTTTAAGTAAGAACTTATGAATGGCTGGTTAAACCCGACCCTGATGAGTTCATGAGTGTTTTGTGAATGGTTTGTGTTTCTCTGAAACATTCATCGCTCTTGATCAAATAGCACAAATCAGTTTGATAATATCAATGTTACAAAAGATGCTCAAGAACTAAAGCTTAACCCAGAACATCATCTGAAATATGTCCTCAAATTACAACAGCAGACAGATTTGTTTAAGCATAGAGTTGGAAAGGTTCAGCGCAGGAACGACTGAAGGATGATCCTGTTCTCCAGCTCTCTTTATGCTCTGCAGTGCACAAACAATTAAACGGCAAATAACACAACGGCACGCTCATGCTGTTCAAGACCAGAGACGTGTCATGCAAATGGAGCAAAATCACTTAAACGCATAAGTTCTGTCATCATTCACTCTCCCTCATGTCAGTCCAAACTCTTTCGACTATGAAATACAAAAGGAGAAGTTGTGAAGACGGTGCGGGTCTATACAGATTGTGACTGATGATTGGTTGAGCCACTGCGAGCCGTCCTGACATTCACAGCATCTTCAGCTTCTGATGAACTAATCCTTAAGCCAGTCGACGGGCTGGATCATCCCAGCAGAATGTATTATTTTTCTTGTCTTTGTGAGCATTGTGAGATGCTATATATCATATAAAGCGCGTACTTCATAATATAAATACAGGGCAAAAATGTTTATGAAAAACAAATATTTTGTGACTCAGATTGATTGATCGTAGATTCAGCCATGCGAAATAAGGTTTATAGTTGGTTTCTCTGTGCTTTTTTTTTATTGTTTTAGTTTATTTTTATTATTTTATTTTGTTTAAATTAGATTTTAAATGTTATTTTATTATTTTTATTTGATTTAACTTTTATTTAATTTCATTTTTATTTATTTTATTATTTTATATAACATATTATTATTTTATTTAACTCTTCTTTTATTTAACTTCTTTTTCTATTTTATTATTTTATTTTATTTTTATTAAACTTTTTGTTATTTTATTGTATTGTCCGATTCTATTAATTTTATTTATTTTAACTCTTTATCATTTTATTTTTCTATTTTATTTAACTTTTGTTATTTTCCTGTTTTATTTTATTATTACATTTTATTTTATTGTTATATTTTAATTTATTTTATTTTATTTCACTTTTTGTTATTTTATATATATATATATTTTATTGTCCTATTCTTTTCATTTTAATATTTTATTTTATTATTTTAATTAATTTTTATTTGATTTAACTTATTATTATTTTATTTAACTTTTATTATATTTAATATTTATTTTTATTTTATTTTTCTGGTTTATTATTTTATTACATTTTATTTTATTGTTCTCTTTTTCTTTATTTTATTTTATTTAACTCCTGTTATTTAATATTTTGTATTTTATTTTACTATTCTATTTTTATTAATATTATTATTTTTATTTTATTTTAAGGTGTTGTGCGTGTGAAATCGTGAGTGGTCCGTGTCTGCATCACTCCTGGGATCTCCACATTAAAGGCGGTGTTGAGATGGTGCGTGTGATTCATGGGGCCCTGCAGGGGCCGAGGGTGATGTGACTGGACACGTTTAGGACCCTCACAGGGGACAGACACCACACAGGATTAATTACAGTCAAAATACAGGCACATGGACTGTCTGATAGTGCT